>JAOPJH010000124.1:10547370-10563570 GCA_027122575.1 Merluccius polylepis | reverse complement strand
TGAAAAAACGTACGGTTGACATTCGTGGCCTTTTCATATCGCGATATACCGTTTTACGGTATATCGTTACATCCCTAGTGACATTGAGGACTGTGCAACACACAGGAAATATAGTCAGTGCAGGAAGAAAAGAAAAACAAGGGACTGCTCCAGTCAAAGACAGAAAGGAGTGTAGGGGCAAAAGCAGGAAAGCTATGCCTGGTAAATTGACTAAAATTAACTTAACTGGAGGCTTTATTCATGGTCTCCCCCTCTCTAATAATTACGCTGTCTGGGCCCCTGCATATGATAAGCTGTTGATGGAGAAGATAATTGTTTTGATTAGATGAGATAAAACATTCAGAATCCCCCTGGGGGGGGGCATCAGGGGGATATTGATGCAGAGGACAAGGTGATATTATCCAAGGACACCAGATTATACATCCCAGGGAAAAAGACTAACACAAATTTAATATCACGCCATGGCAGGTTGGACTCCACCGATCCATACGTCTTCAGAGAAATGACCCAATGAGGAGACGTCCCACAGGGACAACAATATGGCCCCTAAGGGTTTGAGTAGGAAGGGGATTGCGACAATGCTGTTTTATTCTAATAAACAAAACAAAACGCATACCACTAGGGGTCACTATTCCATGCAAGGACAGCTCTTTTACAACACAAGAAGGAACCACACAGTTATCTGTTGAAAGCCAAAAGGAAAACACTGAGGTTGATCTACCGAGCGTCCATTTAAAGAAAAAGAAAATGTTAACCTTTATTGACCCAGGTTAGGTTCACTGAGCACGGATAGTTTTTTCAGCAACGCCCTGCTTCACACACACACAGTTCACAACTGGGAACCGCCCAGTACAACCAGTCTTCTACTGTTGGCCACTGAGCAGCTCCACTGGCGCTGCGGGAGGGCAGAGGCTTGTTCATTTACTTCCCCCGCCCAGATTTTTACCGCCGGTCCGGGGGAACAAACCGGCGACCTTCTGGTCACAAACCCGCTTCTCTAACCTTTAGGCCGCCACTTTCCCCAGCCAGTTCATAGATGTACTCTTGCACACGTGCGACCTGTGACCTGTAGTTTGTGTTTTGATTCCTGCAGACCGCCGGAGGACTCGCCGCGGGACTCCAAGCCCAGCGTCGACGTCAACCACAGCCCGTCCCCGGCGAAGCTGTCGCCGGGTCCCCATGGCAACCCCGCGAAACCCCAGCAGCCCCAGGGGTCGGCCATGTCCTCCAGCCCCCCCTCCTCTTCCTCCTGCTCCTCCGTCACCGCCGGCAACTCGGTGCTGTCCAGCTTCCTGTACGGCATGCCCATGTCGTCCAAGCCCCACCCCCTCGACAGCAACCTGGACATCAAGCCCGTCTGCCTCCTCAACCTGGGCAAGGAGCGGCCGGGCGCCATGGCAACCGGGGGCGACATCAGCGCATCGGCCAGGGACGGTTATTGCCACGGTGAGGAGTCTAGCCTCTGTAGTGTATAAATGCCATTACTCACCTGCAAATATGTTGCCAACGCGGTGTGCGAGTGTGTATATTTCTATAAATATGTTTGTGCTTTCAGAGGAGATGATCGGCGTGCCCAATGACCTGGGCCAGAGTCCCCCCGGTGTCCACATCTCCAAGAGACTACTGTTCTCCATAGTTCACGAGAAATCGGGTGAGAACAATTGACCGGTTTGCTAGTGGGATATTTGACGAAACCCACTCTAGTATTGGCAACAGTGAACCAAAAAAAACCTTGATAGTTACAGATGCCTTGGTAGCCTTTTACTACTAATATATAAATACAACTTCTAGTCAAAACTTCCTGATTGATTTTTAATGCTGAAAAATGAATGATAAACCACTTTCACCGAGGCCAAAGAATATACTAACCTCTAAACCATTCAGGGATAAGCTGTTTAAATGTCAAGGCTAATCTTTTAATACGATTAGACACATTTCTTAGGGAGACTGAGTAGATGGGAGAAGATTAATCCAGAGTCGTATTACATGCAGCCATTTTATGCCAATATAGACACCACTTTTCCCCAAGTATGGCTCTAGTGATTTAAAACAAGAAACTTTTCCCCCAGAGAAATAAATCTCATTAAGTTTGTTCGTCTCATATAGGTAGCCTATGTTTTATTAGACAGCTGTCCCACCCACTTTGAGGATTCATGAACCACCCTCATGATTCGCCTGTTAACTGTGCTCTTCTGCTCTTCAGAAAAATGGGACTCGTTCATCCGGGAAACCGAGGACATCAATACGCTGAGAGAATGTGTCCAGATCTTGTTCAATAGCAGATATGGTGAGCATGTCCTTCACAGGGTACAGCCTGTATCGATCACCTGCATCGTAGACACCCCTGGTATGAACATTTCTCGCGTGGGATTCAATCACAGCTGGTCAATACATTTAATGACCATTTTGAATGCACCAAAATTCGATTGAGCAAAGGTTAGGCATGTGATTTTGCTTAACCTTTGCTTGACAGAACCATCCAAGAGTACTCACAAGCAGGGTCCATTTTGTACCTGCCAAATAGTCAAATATACCCGCTAGGGCTGGGCAATATATCCACAATTTATTGATATCCTAATGGGAGACTAGATCGATTTTGGATATCGAGATATGGCATAAGTGTTGTATTTCCCTGATTTTAAAGACTGCATTACAGTGAAGTGATTGTGAACCATGTGGTTATTTTATACTATTTAGACTATTTATTTATTGAATTATCAGAAAACTAATATATTCCCCCCCCAGCGGAGGCACTGGGTCTGGACCACATGGTCCCGGTCCCATACCGGAAGATCGCGTGCGACCCGGGCGCCGTGGAGATCTTCGGCATCCCCGACCAGATCCCCTTCAAGAGGCCGTGCACGTACGGCGTGCCCAAGCTCAAGCGCATCCTGGACGAACGGCACGCCATCCGCTTCGTCGTCAAACGGTAATGTTGCACCGAGTAGATGTCCACTACTAAAGCTAATTAGTCTTGACCTTCTGTTCATAATATTCATTGTTATGAAATGGGTTTTTGCAAGAACTCAGCTCATTTGTTTCCCACCCCCCCGTAGTCCCAAAGCACTTCATGTCGATTGCTAATTATATGTGCTGGTGTTATCGCTCCCTCCTAACGATTTGTAGAAGCTCATTTCAACCGAGTGCCATTTTTATTTCTGTATGACACTTGCAGACAGCTTATGTGATGTATTGTACGTGAAAGTGAAAACACATTCATCAGTACACAAATGATGCCATCACGTTCTTTGTGGCCATTCGCTGCTCTGTAGGATGGTTATTATGAATGGAAGCGTGATTCCTGCTGCGCTCTCTCGTTAGCGTTAGTTATTGCTAATCTGCTACCAATACGGATGGTAATTAGGGGTATTTACCACAGACCTAAACTGTGCCGTAAGCTTTCTCCCGGTAATTGAATGGCCCGACAATGTAATTGCACTTTTTGTCTTAAGCTAAATCTAGCTTGATTTCACACACTGTCGTCATGAGATAGCCACTTTCAGTTCACCTGCTAATTATTGTAGTGGTTGCAGCCCCATTGTTTAGCACTGTCAATAGCTGCAATGTTTAAGTAGAGAAGTACGACTTTTGTTAACTTTAAATGCAGCCAGAATGGAAGGTTGTAGCGTCAATTATTAATAACCTTTCAATTTGATTTTCTCTTCCAGAATGTTTGATGAAAGGATTTTCACGGGTAAGGTTACATTTTAATAACAATTATAGACCTTGTATCTAGCATATTCAGAAAATGGTGGCATTCCTTTTGTACCAGCGCCTTCAATCCCCTGGGTTGTTTCATCATCCAGCGGTGATAGAAGCTTGCAGCAGTTGCACTAGTCTTTAGTCAGAGCAATAATATGTTACTCAAATGGGATGCAACAAACACCTACATCCAGATTGTTAAACACTTGCCTTGTCTAGGCTATGATGAAAAGCGTGCCTGCGCTGAACGAAAGAGGTCAAGTATGCCACATGAATAGAATAACGCAATTGAAGAAAATTACTTGCATATTAGTTTCTTTCTCTAAAAAAGATTTATTCAAAATGTGTTTGTCCAGTTCTGCAGTCCCACAGAAAGCGGCAGATCTGTTTTTCGAACTGGCGCTGAACTCGATATCACTGGTGATGATACAAAAGGTTTAATTAAACAGGACCTTACGTGTCGGCCTTTTTATTTTATTAAAAAGAAAATTGTTTTATTCACCATTCATTTGCAATTTGCGGTGCCAAAAACACAAATATGACTCTTGAGCTTAAGAGAATAGGACTAGGTTAAGGACATTGTGTGTCATCATGACACAGCTCTCACCGAATATCTCCTGCAGATTGCTTTGGATTTGTGTGTCAGCTATACTTTGTTTGTGCTGAAAGAACAACAACCCCTTGTCCATCATCTGACTTATTCTTCTCTCGCTTCTTCTCATTCTTCTTGTTTTTTGTGGGGTGTGGTTTAAAAAAAACAACAAAGCCGCCGGCAAGCTGGCCAAGGAAGAGGGCCGCCACGACCTGAGCTCCATGTGCTCGTCCCTGGAGGACGGCTTACCGGACGGCCTGTGTCTCCCGCATATCACCGCTACCGCCGCTGGCTCCTCCTCCTCCTCCCTGGAGCTCATCAGCAACCCTCATGGCAGCAGCAGGTACGTACACACGCACACACCCCAAGCTTGTCTGTTCACCTCCAATGTCCACAGTAACATGAGCTTTTTGTTTTTGTTTTTGGGAGCAGATCAACCAGCGCCTGTGGCAGTCCCTTTGTCGATTGTGAGGCCGGTGCGTGTAACAGAACTTAATTGGCTTGGTTGTTGTGTTTTTTTGTACATCCCATGAGGCACTCAGCAATACAACACCTGGATATAACATGGCCCCTACACCATCAACCTCTTAATTTTAACCCAACGCCAGAGGCCTGCAGTGGGCCTATTAGCATGCCACATGAGATGAGCCTATGGCTGATTGACCTGTTGTGCCTCTTGTTTATTCAGCCTCTGCTGCCCGTCAGCCGGGTACTTCAGGGGAGTGCCTTGCCTTGAAGAGGATTAAAACAGAGCCTTCTGAAGAGGACATCATCCAGGTGACGGTGGCAGGTACAGGACACTGCTTCTCATTCTAGCCACGGCAGGGAGCTTTCCATTTTTTACACTTTCAAACTGTTGATATTTCCCTGGGGTAAAGGATTTTGTGGTTGACATTTTGTTGGGGGTCACACAGACCGCATTTTGCCACCATGCACGACCCGTAAACACTGCTCCTGCGACAGTTGGGGAAGTTGACAGGCCTTGCAGAAGTGAGAACGCTCAAGTTTGGCGTGTTAACCCGTGCTTCACCATCTAACTCAAATCATTGTCCACATTGGATTGCAATGGAGCATTCTTAGAAATAAAAGTAACCTCATAACTTCTAGGATCATGTTAATGGTTTAATGTGATTTTAGTTTCCCTAAAAATAACAAACATTGAATGAATGTTGCTGGTACACACGTTGCAGAGTGGAGCAGCGCAAATTAGTTTGAAAAAGCCCATGGTTTGTAGACATATGCCAGTGACCACTAAATCAGTTGACTACTGCAAGGGTTGGCATAGCACACCATAACAAATGCTGTGCTATTCTCTGCTGTCTCCTCAATTCCTTGGGCACCAACTAAACCCTGAACCCACCACCGCAGGCCCGGCACCAACCGTGGCTAATTGCAGAGACTGTAGGCAAATTGGCTCCATTTGGTGCCAGGTGTTGACAATCCAAACCATGGCAAACAAACTCACCTGACAATCATTTAATCACAACCAGCAACCTCAATTTTCTGCAGATGTGCAACAGTGTTCTGCTGTTTCGCTTTGTGATTTGATTGATAATTAGTCAAATGACTTGGTGTGACGAGTGGGAGGGAGGAAGAGACCAAGATTTTGAGAGTAGCATCTTGTTCTTTTCCTCTGGTGTATTTTTCTCATCTTTATCCCCCTTCTCGCCAGACGCCAGTGCAGGCGGTAGCGGCGGCGGCGAGGAGCCCAGTGAGGACCACACGGAGCCCGCAGCTGAGCCCCCGGTCGCAGCGGCGTGCCCAGCCACCACCTCTCCCTCCGCGCCCTTCCACCCTCACCCCCACCCTCTCTTCCAACACCCAGAGAACCACGCAGGTAACCCACGCCTGCGCCCCCCCCACCAGCCCAAACCTCCACCTCACACACCACCACCACCACCCTCTCTTCCTGTAACAGTCCCCAATACGAGTCGCCACCACCACAGGGCCGCTCTGGTGCCCCCTCTGCACCTGCTCTACGTCCAGTTCGGGGTATGGCACCACTTCGTAGACATTACCTCCTCCCTCCACTACTACTACTCCCACCCCCTTCTCCCAATGCCGCTCGCCGTAGCATCTAGCCCCCCCCCAGGACAGTAGCTCCCTGTTCCCTGCCCAGACCCCACCAGCAAGCTCCTCTCACCCGCGCTCACGGCTCTCACTCTGGAAAAAATGCGTCCGCTGTAAGCAATGGCGATTGAGTGGCCCCTTAAGTCGGTCATTCAAAGTACTAAAATCAACAGAACGATGACACGTCAAGTCATAGTCCAGGGAAATCTTGCATGTTTCCAGAGTGGGAGAAGGGCTTTCCTTCTCGTCTTACCGCCCTGAAACCCGAGGCTGGTATAATTTTGTGCCCAAGCTGTCCCTTCAGAATCCATTGTTAAAATCCTGACCCCCTAGCTCTCTGGTCAGTTGCTCAGTTGTCTTAATTAAGCCTACCAAGAGTATTTGAGTAGATGGCCTTCGCTTAAATTTTTTATTTTTTTATTTTTTATTAAACGGTGGCAATCAGATCAGGGTTTTTCCTTTTAACTGGGACTGTATAGAAATATTGAATTGTTGCGCCAACGCTATCTCCTCAAATGCTCTTGTGTTTGGAAGCCACTCAGGTGACCTGTTTTTTCATTTCATTAATTTGATTGTGCTATGTTTTAAGTTTTCTTTTCTTTCACAAATGACCACTAAAAGGACTGAAGTAAAAGGTGAGTTTGGTGTATCTCAAAGAGTTAGCAGTTTAAAAACAACAAACATTTGTCATAAACAGTAAAAAGATAAACCATTCAATAATTGACATGTGCATCGATCCCAATATTTCTGCTGCCAAGCACCGCTTTCACGCTCCCTAAACTGGAACCTGCCCTTGTGTTTTCAATTAGCCAAGCGGCGAGGATTTTGTATGAGCGCGATATGATCTGAATCACCAAGATTCATATCAACGCTCAAAAAGGCATCTGGCAAGGTTATCGCACGCCGTTACCGGTCGTCGCCTGGCAACAGCAATGCTTTTTCTGACAGTGTCAGTTAAACATTTACTAACGCTTCTGAGGCTTATAAGCCTGTGCCCAGTCGTAGCACCGCGGGGCCAGTGAATGGATATTTCATGCGCCCAACTTCGAGGAGTGTTTGTAGCCCGCCGTCTCCACTCTGTGATTGGAATAATAAAACCCACCCACACAGGTTTCCTGTTCACTCGACGTTAATACATAATACATTTTATAATATCCTATCGAGCCGTGTGGTTTGTGGTGGACGCTTTGTAGAGGTGGGGCGGCTGGAGTCCAGCCAGTGTCTAATAAGTGCTTTTGCTTCCATCTTGCAGCTGAAGCCATGTCACCCAAAGTAGGCCACTACGGCATCGGACGGCCGTCGGAAGGTACCGTATATCACATCCGTCACAAGATAATCTCATTTCTGCCTGATCACCGCAACAGTTGACCTTCGACCAATAGGATTATCTTTTTGCGTTGCCAGTGCGATTTGTGTCGTCAGATTTTGACCAATTGTTCCCCTCGGTAGGTAATCTTGTGGAGGGCATTGGTGAAATGATTCTCCAGCTCCGGAAGCAAGTGGAGAGCCTTTTCAGCATCAAGTACGGTAAGACTATTTACCTGTCGACTTTTACAAAAACCTCATCGCTACAATCCTCTAATGCACTTTTCATGGATTGAGCACAATAATTACATTTAAAGTATGTAACAAATTGAACAGCCCTGGTCATTGATATTTCGGTATATTTGATATGTAGTCTCCTAACTAACCACACAGCCAGGAGGACAGCAGAAAGAAATATAAAAAAACAAGTTGAAAAGAGTGAATGTACTTTTTTGTTTGATGCATTCGAGCATAACATTTTCAAATAGAGGAGCAAACGGGGAAAAAGGAACATGGGCCGAATCTCAGTGGGGAGAGTGACAGATATTTAAATACTGTTAGAATCTGTGTCTAAACTGTGTGTGTGTGTGTGTGTGTGTGTGTTTCTAATGGGGACGTGGGTGGGAGCTGTTTGAAATTCACATCATGCACATCATGCCCATGTGCTCTGAGTAACACATTTGTATCCTAGTCACACTGGTGTTGAACTTATGTCAAGTCAATTTTATTTGTAAAAACCTTAATCTTACAGTCTCAAAGGGCTTTACAAGGCCATGCATCTATGAACACCCCGGGTCAAGACAAGATCCAGCGGGTTTCCACCATTGTGGGTAGGGGGCTGGACAAGCTTGTCCATCACAAGTCTGTGATGGACAGAAACACCTTTCAACCAAATGTTGAAATCCCCAATAAGCAGAACATTGTCAGAATGTGTAACGAGACCAGCTGAATATTCAGAGACTCATCCACGAGGTGGAAGGTGAGACTGGGCCCGGTGCCGGTAAACTATAGCCTAGAAGAACAAATCAGCATTTGTTTAATAGGAATTGGGGAGCAGAAGGCAAGCATCTGGAAAGATTTTTTTTTTCCTTCCTTAGGACGAGTTTCTTTTTTCTTTTTTTTGTCGAGATAATTGTGGGGGTAGCTTGGTTTAATAGTAGATATACAGTAGGTCACCAGGTTTCACAAAGGCCCAGGATATCTTACTTATGTTCAACTATTAGATCCCGGACCAAGAGCACTGTAGTTGAAAGCGATGTAATATTCATAAATCCAATTTTGAGCTCTTCCGATGTATAAATGTTAGAGGGAGTTGGGTCACCACTCGGCGCTGAGGAAGAGGAAGTTGGAGAAATAACAATGAGATTTCTGCAGATTTGCGGTTGCCTTCGCCTGCGGGTTTTACACCTCGAGACGAGGAGTACGGGGCAGTGCCACAATACTAATAGGTGTAGGTGTACTGCAGAAACCTGCAGTTGGCAGTCGCTGCTGTGACCCATATTAAAACAAGGAGGCGCCTCAGTGTCAGCATTACGTGCGACATCACCCAGGATAACTAACTAGCATGTTGCTAGCAGGTTCGCTAACCGGCTGCATCCATCCAGCGTGCTGTCAGTGAATGGCTAAGACATGTATCTGGCGAAATCACACAGCGTTGCACATGTCGCTTTTTGGTCACTTCTGATCATCTCATCCTAGCATCGTTGGTGCCAACATGAATTACAATGCTGTCAAAACTAGCGGTCGGTGTTGTGTGTGTCTAATCTAACTCAGTGTGCGGTCTTGCCACATGCCAGCACCCTGAGATTAGCTTTGATGTCCCCGATATCAATAGCAGTCTGGGGTGCCCTCATTCCCGCTACGCTCGTGGCTTTCATAACGCACCCGGTTTCAGATTTTTTTTTAAAAACACAGAGATGGAAAACACTTTTTTTTTTTTTTCAATGGAGTCATTAATTTGTTTTTCCCAACAATGATAAGCCTGCCGCCCCGGCGCCCAGCCATGTTGTTGATTTCCCTTTTAGAAAGTGCTTACGAAAACTGAAAATTGGGCCTTCCTCCCCTGTGATTGCAGAACGAATCGTATAAAACATCTTGTGTGGTGCAAATCTATTTGCACCGCACATTCATTTTGTGTTGAAGTACCCGTGTTTAATTGAGAAGGGCGACTGAACAACGGGGAGGATCTCTACAGCAACGCTCACTAGAGCCCGAATATCGACAGACAGGAGTAGGAGATATGTAAGAGGTACAGAACAGGGTTGTCTGGCCACACTTTACTGACAAAAAAAGCAAGCCTTTGATAACAATCTGGTTCCACTGATTATATTTGTATTTTTTTATGGAAAAAATATATATGTGCAGGGATGTAAAATACAAGATGTGCAAGTACATTGAGAACTTGTGCCGTACGACCTCGCCTTATTAATCTGGGATCCAGAAGTTGGACAACGCTACTGTTGAAGCTCATTCAGGAGCGGCAAGATGGACAATTCAGAAGACGTTTTTAACAAATGTATTTCTAGTGTCCTGTGTAGTTGGCGATCGCCGTTGGCCAAGGACGGATACAGACGCTAGACGACGCTATCGTTGTAGTTATCAGTCCTCCTCTGGATCCGAGATTAATGGTGAAATATGACCAGAAATGGACAATGGTCATAAATTTGAAAGCACAAGAAAATGAAACAGCCTGTTCACCCAGATCTGAGCTCGCCTGCCGTCAGACTTTAGATGGTAATCTAAAGTCTGATTTGTGAGTGATCGCCTTATTGAATCAGTTGTTTACTAAAAGCACAGCCTCTTAGTTGGTATCCCAGAATAACATGTATCAATGTGCTCATCATGCACTTACGGTCCTGTCTTGACGTGAGTGCACAAGAAGCCGCGCTGCGCTGTGCTCTGGTTTATTAAAAGGGACGCGGTCCTCTTATGATACTCGAGTTGGAGTCTGCCAAGTGTAGATAATGGAGACTAATAAACATCTTTCTCTTGTCTTTGCCTTTCAGCCGAAGCGCTGGGTCTGCCTGAGTCGGCCAAGGTGCCCTACTCTAAGTTTCAGATGTACCCGCAGGATCTGTACGTCACCGGGCTGCCAGAAGGCATCTCCTTCCGGAGGCCCAACTGCTTCGGGGCGGCCAAGTTGCGCAAGGTCCTGGCCGTCGGCAGTCAGATCCAGTTCGTCATCCGGAGGTAAGAAGGGAAACCAGGAGGATTGTCTCTTATTAAGCTGAGCTGGCGGAGAGACAAGCGCCACCCGCTGGTAAAATGGGTGGCTGTAGGTTTTTTGTTTTTTAAGACCGTGATTTTATTCTGCTTTTTATCCCTCCGTCTTCCTCTGCAGGCCTGAACTGCTGACGGAGCTCGTTAAGCAAGAGATGCCGCCTGTTCTTCTCTGCGATGCAGGTCGCTTTTTTATACATCCCCGTGATACGAGTATAATCTGTGTGTGTTTCCACCGTTGTATGGTAGTTTTACGAGGCGCAGATCATTGCTCTGGGCAATTTTCAACTTTCATAACTTTGATATATGGATTGAGGCATGAACCTTAGCATTTTAAAATGTTACGATGGAAGGCTTGGGAGGAATCTAATCTGCCAAATACTTTTTTTATTAATGACCTTTAGAAGTGCCATTTTATTCTGCATGAAGCCTTTGCTTATTAGGATCATTTATAATGGGGATATCATTTTCCGGTTGCCTTTGTGGCACGACCACATGTGAAGCGACGCTAAAACACAGAGAACCCATAGATCTCGTCTCGGGTATCTCTGAAGAACAATGAACCAATGAAACGTTTGTTTTTTTGGTTCCCTGAAGACTTGGACAACAAGGACGCCTTAACTGCATCGGAAGACATGATCCCTTTATCCAAGAGGCCAGGCTACACAGGTAACCCCTAGCGACGCAGAAAAAACAGATTATCTGTCACTCACCGTTACATCATCTTAGATTAAAAGATTAAAAGCTGAAGTATTACAAAAAAAAGGCCAACAAATACTCATGTTAAAATGTTATCAAATACATGCTGAGTGGACACCTGCTCTCCCACACAGAGTGCATGGAGGGCAAGCTGTCCCGGGCCGACCTGGCCAACACGCTGCGGGAGCAGGTGCAGGACATGTTCAACAGGAAGTACGGCGAGGCGCTGGGCATCAAGTACCCGGTGCAAGTGCCTTACAAGCGGATCAAGAGCAACCCCGGCTCGGTGCTCATCGAGGGCCTGCCGCCCGGCATCCCCTTCCGCAAGCCCTGCACCTTCGGCTCACAGAACCTGGAGCGCATCCTGGCCGTGGCCGACAAGATCTGCTTCACCATCACCAGGTGGTGCTGCTCGTATTTTAACACACACACACACACACACACACACCTCAATATTACCTCTGATTCCTAAAATACTAAACATACATCGTCTATTAATTACTGTATGATAATGGGCTGATAATGGCCTTCAGACTTGCATTTTTTTTGGTGAAGAAAAAAGTTCAGTATAAAAGACAGCAAATGAGATGAAACCTTTTTCATTTATTTAAAATGTAACTGAAAACGTATTTCTTTTCATTTGCTTATGCTGAATTGTTTCTGTTTTTTTCTCTGGCAGACCTTTCCAAGGACTCATTCCTAAACCTGGTATGAAAAACGTCTTCACTGTGTACTTCTAATATCTCCACATTTGTACCCTTTGCTATATACACAAAGCTTTGTTTTTCACAGCACCGAGGCGCGTCACTTTACTCAAGAAAGCCTACGCCTCCATCAGTGGTAAACAACGCGTTAACACCAACATCGTTGTTGACACTTCGTTATGCGTCGTGTGCCGCGCCACTAAGCCTCTCTCTCTCCCATCCCACAGATGATGAAGACATCAACCGCATGGGGGAGAAAGTGATGCTCCGAGAGCAAGTCAAAGAGCTTTTCAACAGGAAATACGGTGGGCATCACTCTCACCGCTCACACAGCCGACTGTGGCTGGAGGTCGTGTTGTGTGGTCTTATCATAGTGCATCGATCCATGTACCGCAATATCCGCTCTCATGCCGCAGTGGTAATTATCATCGACGGTAAAGAATGAGATACCCTTAGTATTCTGTACTATTTTGAAATACATAAGTGCAATCCAAGTTGGAAAGGAAGTCTGGTAATGCACAACGTACCCAAGGTCTGCAGAACTACTTAATGATACCTTGGGAATACTAAAGAACAGGATCTTGGCACATCAACAACTTAATTATCTCAAGCAGCCTCCATCTCTGTATCCGAGAGGTCGATGGACACAAATACACACGTAACCAAGACAACGGCTTGATACCATGTCGATCACGAGATATGACGCATGTTGTTTCATACAACTGTTCTGGCGGGTTTAGGCGAGGCGGTGGGCCTGGACCAACCGGTGGTGGTCCCATACAAGCTGATCCGCGCCAGCCCAGAGTCGCTGGAGGTCAGCGGCCTGCCGGACGGCGTCCCCTTCGGAAACCCCAACAACTACGACCTGCTCTGTCTGGAGAAGATCCTCCAAGCCGCCGACCAAGTCAGCATCGACATCAAGAGCCAGTTACAGTGAGTGAGCATTATTATTATAGTCTTCTTTTTTTCCATCACTTTACTGTACTGTAGGATATAAATCACGGTATTACGATATCCAACATCTAAGATGATATCTAGTCTCATATCGCGCCCAGCCCTGGTTTCAAATAAAGCAATAGAGTTAATCATTATGACTTCCAACTGAAAAAGGCAACGACCTGAGATCTTGTTTTCCTGTCGTTCTCCAGGCCTTTTGCAGAAATATGTACCGAAGCTTGCAACACGGGTACGTAACCTCGGGTGGCCTTTGGGGGAGAGATGAAAACGAAATGGAAAAGTGGCGAGAAATGAATTAATCTGTGTTTTGGTTTTGTTCTCTCAGAGGGGACAGAGGTTTCCATTAATCGACGCAAACGCAAGCGAGTCCAGGAGTGCAACAGAGTCCCTGAGTCATCCAACATGGGGGCGTCGCCAAATCAGATTCCAGTAATGGTGGGTCCGTTACACAAACACACAACGTCCACAAAGTAAAAGTGTTGCCGAAATCGCATTGCGCCATTACCACGCCGTCATCATGACATCACGGCTGACGGTTTGTCCCTCTCTCCTCCTAGCAATGGCCGATGTACATGGTGGACTACAGCGGCGTGAACGTGGCGGTCCCCGGGAAGGTCAAGTACTGACGGCGTTCAGCTCAAAGGGACGGCGATGAGACGACCCCCCGGTGTTCACTATTCCACGTTGCAACGCTAACACTTTGCCTGAGTGCTGCTGCTGCAAGTTGTCTAACGAAAACCCACAACGACAAAAATACACAACTACCCCCCCCCCCCCCTCCGCAATGAAGAACTAAGGAATGTATCGAGTCAGTCAACAGCAGAGCCGGCCCATTGGACGGCTCGCTGGTCCGGTGGCGCCGAAAGCCAGCTAAGCGAGGAGTCGGCGAGACGGCTATCAAATGTTTTCTACTTGAAAAGAAATAAGAAAAAGAAAGAAAAAAAAAAAGGATGGATGCGAGCATATCATCGTTTTTTTTTTATTTTTTTAAGCTACATGTAATTTCTTACTAACTAATGCAGTTTGTCTTTGCATTTACTGAGTGTCCATCCATGGAGGAGACGCCGCCGTCGATCTGTCCTTTGTTTTGCAACACTTTACTGACAAAAAAAAAAAAAGGCAAGTGTTTGATAACAATCTGGTTCCACTGATTATGATATTTGTATTTTTTATTTATTATATTTATTATGAAAAATTATATGTGCAGGGATGTAAAATACAAGATACCATACCATGTTCTGACGACACTAAACAGCAGAGATGCTACAGGGCTTAGCGTAGGCGGCGAGGGCGACCGGCGGTCACGGCGAAGTGTCTTACCGGCCCACGCAAGCCATCAGGAGGTCAAGGACGCGGACGATTAACTTGAGTTTGCCTTTCAGCCTTGTCAAACATTTGTGGAAAAAAAAACAAACCATCTATCCAGATGGTAGGAATTGCCGTAGCAACCGTGCCCGCAGTAAACACTTTGGTTTTTAAAGAAAAAAAAAAAGTTTGAAAAAATATATAGCCGCCTCACTTTTTATTTTTGTTAGTAGCACATTTACAGTATGTACAAATAACTCCTGTAAGTCAAACTGAATGTAACATGTAAAGGAAATGAATGGTATGTGTAATTCTGCGATTTGACCGTCTCTGGACTAACAATATTTAATAATGCTGTACCTTAATGCCAATTAGGCCTTTTAAATAAAATGTGTTGCCTTGGACCTTTTGTTCCTACAATTGTTTCACATTGGTCGGTGATAGCTGGTTCTCCTGGGGGCCATCATGCACCACAGGTGTGCAGCCCCCCCCCAGCCAGTCTGACTCGGTCCACTCGGTCCACCTGTAGCTTCCCGTGTCTTCCATAAGTACATGCGATAGCATTTTATGTCATGTGAAGTTTATTTAGCACATTTCTTGAACATTAAAAGTCAGTTTTGAACAGGCTGAACAGCAGCTTTGACTTCCCAATAAAAAGTCCAGTACTGGTACAGATACCGGTATCATACCGGCGCACGGGCGAGTTGGGGTCAGTCTGTCTAACACAACGTCTTAACGGCAGCCTAGCAACGCTAACAACGTCACAACTCACACCCTTCACAACACAACTTTAACCAATAGCACCGCAAGATCATGACATGACTCAACTGAAATTAATTTACACGCTCCGCCGGTCAGCCGGTATCCAGCCGGTATCCAGCCGGTATGTTGAGCTTCCCACGACACTTTCATTAGGAACACATTTCCCTCGAGCTCCGGCCACAACACACAACGCAGAAACAACAAATAGCTGCATCAAGTATTACATGTCATCGTCTCCAGCTGCATGAAGTATTACATGTCATCGTCTCCAGCTGCATGAAGTATTACATGTCATCTCCAGCTGCATGAAGTATTACATGTGATCATCTCCAGCCCTGGAGGATTATAACTCATAACCCCAGACCTTAAGACCTTAAGACGGGAGAGACTGAAGGAACACGTTTGGTTTCGCTGCAGTTCAAACCGGTTCTGCTTTTGTATGAGATTAAGGATTAGTGAATTACAGCTATTAAGTTTTGAAAGAGTAAAGTTTAGGGTTGGGGGTGTTTAGTTTTAGGAATAACGTTCATTATGACTCCGACTAGCCGTCTCCACTACCAGACGGAAGTCAGTTTCACACGGGGACCGTTTGTGTCTTCGTCTAATCTGATTCTAAAGCTGCTTATCAATACAGGAATCAGCCGTACGGTCAGCGCTGCCAATTCTCTTAAGTTGGGATGAAGGCATCTGTGCAGCCATCGCTCCGTCTAATACACTTCATTAACAACCATGTTTCTACAGAGCAGCTTAGGTTTCATTACCTTTTGTGGATAGATGGGGGGGGGGGGGGGGGGGGGTCACACATAAAGTTATGGTGGACCAATTAGCCATTTAATGATGAACCAAATAAAACCAGTAAAAACACCAGGAATTTCCCAGTGAAGA
>JAOPJH010000124.1:10365284-10375836 GCA_027122575.1 Merluccius polylepis | reverse complement strand
TGATTGGTCTGACAGATTTTCTGTTTCCAGCACAGAAAGCCGACGGAGCAGTGCTAGACCCCCCTGGCTGCAAATTACATTTGCTGCTGCTAGGGGCGTCTAGATTTCTAGGCTAGCAAATTGCAGCTTCTGTCAATCGACCGATCCAGACGGCTCGGCCTCGGTCGACGCAGCCGTCCTCAAAACATACGAGTTTCCACGGTTACCTGACCACCCGCCGCCGCCGCCGCCGCGATTCTCTGCGTCTCTGCGGTGCGCATGCTGATGGAGTCGGGCGTGATGGAGCGGAGGATGCGGCTAATAGACAAGGGCATCCACTTTGAGATTAAGGACATGTTGACTCTTTTTTGATGGATTGAAAGGGAGACCGGTGGCTGGGAGGCGGGGGGGGCATGGCTCTGAAAGTTGGCTCTCAAAAGTCTTTGAGGAAAGTGGGGAGAAGCTCATGTTATTTTTTCAGGGTTTTGGAGGACGTTGAGCGCGGCGCACCTGAAGGCCGCCCGGAAGAGACGCTGTAAATAACACACAGTGTTCACAAAGTAGGTCCTCTGTCAGAGAGGCTTTCAGCTCCAGGATGGTTCGCTGTGTTGACTCTAGAAGAAGGAGTCCAGACTTCCCTTCTCCTTTATAGATAAGGAAGCACCGCTGAACAAGGCTTATCTCTCTCCCCCTCTCTCTCCCTCACCCTCTCTCCCTCCCCCTCCCCCTGCAGCCTGGACAAGCTGCTGGATTCGGGCCTGTACACCGGGGAGATAACCGAGCTGTCAGGTGGCCCGGGGGCCGGCAAGTCTCAGGTGTGCGCTCCGACCGCATCTTCATCACCCTCATCATCATCATCATTACCTCCAAATGAAACCACTGGTATCGTTTGCCACTTGCTTTTATGTCCCGTTGGCTGAGGACTAGGGGCTGCGACTAACAATTATGTTCATTGCCGATTTTAATATGGATAATTTTTTTCGATGAATCATTTAGTTGAAAATGTCATAAATAATAGCCAAAGTGATGTCTTAAATGTGCTTAGAAAAAAAAGTATTCGGTTTATACTGATCCACGAAGCGTGACTTAAAGGTCCCCTACTTTACCCCCAGGTGGGACGTTGATTACAGGCCATGTCAAAATCTACCCTCTAATCACGATAAATAGGTCGGCCTACAAGTTGGTACGGTCCGCTGTGTAGGCTGAAGGCAAGTGCATGCCTTGTTTAGTTATTTATTTATGTAATATTTACCTTTTTGCACTGACCGGAGAGCTGTGCCTCAATTTCGTTGTGCCAACAAATTTTTTATACTACCGTGCGATGACAAAGACTCTAATCGAATCTATCCATCGTACATGTGGGTGGACACTCCCACTTGTGATGTCATTAGAGGGTAGATTTTGGGCAATCAACATCCCACCTGGTGGCAAAAGAGGGGACCTGAGGTGATCATCGGTTTGCTTTGCTCGTGACCAGAATGATATTTATCTATTTTAAACGGTGACATGCGTGGAGCGCATCGCCGCGGTTTACCACGTGAAGTGTGGTTGTTGTTTTTTTTACCTTTGACCCTCTCCTCGCCACGTCGCAGGTGTGCTTTGCGGCCGCCGTGCACACGGCGCACCGACTGAGGCAGAGCGTGATTTACGTCGACACGACGGGGGGGCTGTCTGCCGGCCGGCTGCTGCAAATGCTGCGAGTCCAAACGGATCAAACGGAAGAACAGGTGAGCCGACTAGGAAGGGGGGAGGGGGGGGGTTGTGTTTCTGGAAAATAAAAGCGTGTGATGGGGAGTCGGGAGGCGGGATGTCACAGCGCTAACGTGTGCGACGGGTCACAGATGGAGGCTCTTCAGAGGATCCGTGTTTTCCGCGTGTTTGACATCTTCTCCCTCCTCGGCTGTCTGCATGATCTCCGATGCGGTGGCCTTAAGCAGGTCTGTTTCCCTTCTGGGTTTTTTTTTGGGGGGGGTTTTATATTTTGGTTATTTTTAAAAATGTATTCTCTGCTACATATCTTCTCTCAAGGTGGCTAGTTAGCTACCGATGCTGAAACTGCTAATTACGGGATACTTGGGTGAGAGACAGGTCCAATAAGCGGAATAAAAAAAACCGAGGCCTGTACTGTTGTTGATGTGTTTTTGTATAATTAGGCATCCCTCGGTGGCGGCTCGGTGAAAGCTGTGATCGTGGATTCGGTGTCGGCCATTATCTCCCCAACATTGGGAGGCAAACAGAACGAAGGTGCCCAGCGCCGCTATAATCTTCTCACACATTGAAAGCCCTCCTGGGCACTGTAAATGTCAGTGTACAGGCTTCAACTAATGAGGTGTTTTCCCAGCCGTCCTGCAAAGTTTGAGTTGGGTTTGAGTTTGGATCTGTGATGTCATGACTTTGTGTGCAGAACAAACCGCAGTGTTTTTGTCCTGCGCCGGTGCATTGTGCACAAAATCATGAAACCAGAATTAAAACGATGATTGTCTGGCTGTTATTATTGATCACCTGCACCTTGTTGCGTTCCCTGGGTTCCCGCGTGCTTTATGTCCTGTCCACCCCGGAAACCTCGCGGCCACAAGGTCCTGCACGCTGCAGGTCATTTTATCGACCGCCGCGCTCATTGCTCTCTCCGAGCGGCGACCGTGTATATAAAGCAGTCAAACAATGGTCTGAACAGGAATCCAGAGAGGACCATTGAAACCAATTCCCCTGCGGTGTTTCCTTTTCATGGCCTATTTATTGCCGTCAATATGTTGGTTTCCACAAGGTGCTAAAACCTGGAATAAACACGCTGTTTATTGAGCGGAGTGGTGGGAGGCCGAGACGACGAGGACTGTCGCCCAAACGACAGAAATACTGTTTCAATGTGCATCTAAAATCAGCGATTATCCTCCACAAACTGTCTCATTAAAACAGATGAGAGAAATTAATTGGGTCATTTGATAACTCAATGTTGTTGCCAAATCAAATGTGACATCTATCACTGTCTGTCCAAACTACCACAATGGCATAAACACTGGTCCACAACCTGACCATTATAAAAGAAAGATAATTGGATTTTGTTGCTGTTATCATCCAAAATAAGTGTTATTTGTTTGCTCCTGTTTTTTGTGAGACTGCATTCAGTACATTAAGTGAAACCGGCGCATAAAATAATCTTGAGAAACAGCAGAGCTGGAAGTACCGGGTGAAACGGCGTCCAGACGTTTAAACCGGTTGTTAAGGTAACATATGCGTCGTGACGGAGCCTTGTAATCGTCTCTTTCTGCAGGCATGTCCTTAATGATGCAAGTCGCAGGAACGCTCAAGACCATCGCAAAGGACTTCAATGTGGCCGTCTTGGTGAGGACAACGAGGCGTTGCCACATAACCGGCTTTTAATGCATCTGGCCGCCGGGCATGCGCCTGCCTGCGCTCGCATGCACTGCACCAACTGCCGCAATCTGACACCAGGCGGTAATGAGTTATTTAAAGATAAACTCTGTTATCACCGGGAAACAGGACTCCCCTGGCCGGTCGGAGGTTATTGGTGATGTGGTGATTGTTAGTCAGCCATACAGCAGCGCTAGATTACAAATCATAAAACCGTGGTGCAGGAAAGTGAGCTCTAGGGGGAGGGGCTAATGTACAAGCTGTCAATTAAAGCGAGAGGGCGGCAGTGTGAACTGCTAATGGAGATGAATGGCGCGCTACACTATCTACAATCACCCGGCGGGCGCCAGCAGAACCCCGGGTCCCACCAGGTGTGGCGCTGCGTGGGTTTCATCCCTGACCCTGTGTCCACCCTCCAGCCCTCATACAGCCGGGGTGGACACTTGGACCACTTGTGATGTCAGTAACGGGTAGATTTTGAAGTGGCAAGACAGAGTGGCGAGCGCTGGAATTGAAAATACCGTTCTTCAGTCTGAGGGTCATTGCATTGAAGTCTATATAGTTTGGTATCGGACTAAAACTAGCTTTTTTTTTAAAACCTCATATTTGATCATTTTAAGGGCATATCTTCTCATCATAATTAATTTCTACCATAAAACTGGGTATCATCCCGATAAGTCGCTATCTTAATATCAAAGACGATAAACGCCGCCGCTGTGCTTCAGGTGACCAACCACGTGACGCGAGGATCCGGCGGGGAGGTCCTGGCGGGTTTGGGTCTGTCCTGGAGCCACGTCCCCAGGACCAGAGTCCTGCTGGAGCGCTCAGAGGGCAGGCGCACCGCCACGCTCGTCAAGTCCTCCAGACAGGTATGTCCTGTCGTGTCCCCGCCCCCCCCGCCTGCCACGTGGCATGGAAACCGACGTTTTCCTATTTTTAACCGTATTGAAGACATGTCTGCTGTTGAGTATTTCCTTTTATGCTTTCGGGGAGTTTGGAGCACAGAAATCCTCCTTCTGGGAGCTCACAAAGTTTTTCACTTGCATCTTTGAGTCACTTCAGTTTTTTTTTTGTTGCACTATTTCTGTTTTTTTCCCCGTCTCAGCCGTGTCACATCAAAGCAGAGTTCGACTTCAACCGGGAGAGTCGGCCAGACGAGGGACGACCGGGGGGAGAGGGAGCGACAGGCTCCTGACTGCATGCGTTGTACGTCACGAATACTTTCCCCTTATGTTTGTCGCAGCATGAAAGATTGAAACGGACAGATTTATATGCATTTAAAAAAATGACGTGTGCTTCTTTGTGTGGTCTTCAAAAGGCGGCACTTTAAAATGCATTAAAGTGTTTTTTTTTAGTTCAAATGAGACTAGCTGGTCGCCGTCGGTCCAGGAAAGCTTTTCCTCCGACTCTATTGTCATGAGTTTCTTGGGGGTCGTTTGTTGGGGGGGGGGGTCATAGAAACACCTGCAGCACCGGATCTGAGGCGGCGTCGGCGGCGCAGGCTTCAATTAGTGGAAACCTGTACATGTAGGCGGCTGTTCTGCTGCAGTTTCAAGTCACAATTATCTCGCTGTCGGGGAACGGCAGAAAAGATGACTCACACACACAACGACGAGGAGTGACCCGGAAGCCCCGACGGTCGCGTTAGACCGCTCCACCAGAGAGAAGAAGGCATTGAGGTTTTTAGTCGTTTTATTCAGCAACGTTTCTATTTATGATTGGTAATGTCACAGGAATTAGCGTCCGTAAGTGGAAAAGTAACAAAACAATCAACGGTGTTTTTCTGTGAAAAGACGTTGAAATTATATTTGTTTTCCCTTTTGTGTCTAAAGCCCAGAGTTGTCTTGTTTTCCTACCGGTGAAAGTCTGCACACATTGACCCCAAGTAGACCCAAAGAACACAAAACAGTAATGGATTGGTGTTACCTAAAGGGTTTATTGCCTACAAATGCATTTTGGCTGAAATTATGCACATCCAATAGCAGCCAAAACATTGTGTATCTAAGTCATCTTGTTTCACCAAATTAATTGTCAAACATAATAAAAAAACCCATCCTATTAACATTTCAAAGTTATCTGGATACGTCGATGGACAAATGTCCTCATAGATATTCTATGAGCTGCTCAAACAAGTCTTCAATAATTCATTTTCACTTGCAGACGCAGTTTCTGTCGCGAATCAAGAAAACATTTTTTCTACATAATAAACGTGTTCATAGTTGCACCTCGTCCGTTGAGATACCATAACATCCAAGACTTGCACACATGATCTCAAGCCGATGGAAGCAAAATATAACAGCAGTACAATATTTTGGTACCGTGTCTTTTAAAAAAAAGCATTGTAACAAAATATATTGGAAAGGAGGGAAAATATGTATAAATATGGATGACAAACATGATTTAGTTTAGCCGTGGCGCCAACTGTCCCCTCCCCCTGAAAGAGGGCGTCTCATACAGCGGTCATTGTCCTAGTTTATTGATAAGATGCATGCTGGTACGTTACATCGGTTCGGTTGCCGGGTGACGTGAGCGTATAAAAGCGTGGCGGCGGCGGCACGGGACTGGCGCCCGTCCGTTTTTTTCCCGATCAGCAGGGCGGGACGACGCGCCTCTTGCGTATGCACTCCCAGACCCAGGCGGCGCTGACCTTGCGAGCCTTGCTGTCCTCGTCCGGCTCGGCCAGCGTGTGCGTGGCCGAGGCGGCGTCGTACTCGGCCACCAGGTCGCCGTCGTACGCCACGAAGTAGCGCCGCAGCTTGTCGAAGTCGTCCGCCGCGGCCGGCAGGAAGAGCTTCACCCCGCTGAAGATGTCCAGCAGCGTCTGGAAATATACGTGTGTGTGTGTGTAGCTGAGGCTACCGCACATTTACAAGAATGGGGAAAATGTGTTTGTACTGAAAGCAACACAAAAAGTAAAAAAAAAAGACAAGTTGAAGATATTCCTTGTTTCCCTCATCTTGAATAAAAGGAACAGTGGAGGAGAATTTCTACCGTATTAAAACATTTATTTTGCACTTGGGCGACGGCGGCGTCCACCGACCTTATCCTTCTCCGGCTCCGACTTCACACAAGACGTTGCCTTCGGCTTGGTGTCTCCGTTGCTGTGAGCGCCTTCCAGCTTCACCTGGAGCGAGTTTAGAGAAGGTGTTCATATTCACATCACATCACTCCTGAAACAATCTTCCCATTAAACCATTTTGGAATCGGCACATTCAACTCCAATGTGAACATGTGCTGTTGGTGAGCGACGGATCAGGCTGGAAGTTGATTTATCATGTGACCTCAGCAAACCGCTGGGGATATCGGAAAAAACAAGATGAGGTCAAAACCTAATGTGGGGCTGGACCGTGTGCCAACGACGACATCACTCACTCACTCACATGACCAATGGTGTAACCGTCACTCATTCATTCACTCCGTGACAGCGGGTCGGGGATGCAGGGCTGGCCTGCCGGTCCGTCAGTGTGTTTACCTTTTTTGGACTGGGTCCTTTGGCGGCCGGCGCGCGAGGCTTAGCCTTCACCGCCTTGGCTTTGGCGACGCCATTGTTACCTGGAAGCACAAACACGACATTTATTTGCGGCTATAATTTAGAAACTCGTGATTAGCAGACTTGGAGTCCCTTTGCTTGTCACATTAGAGCGCCAGGTAACCGCTGCTCTGCCCGAATTTAATTATATTAATTTCCTTCGTCGAACCACACTACAAACTACAATCAAATGATTACCCATTGGCCCAAGTCAACAGCCCTGCAATGATTCCCCCCCCCCTCCCTCCCAATGGTTATGTCTCTGGGATGAGGAGCTGTACTCACTGGTCTTCCTGGGTGGAGCCGGCCCGGCGGAGGAGGAGGAGGAGGACGGCGGCGAGGAGGACGGGGAGTTTCCTCCGCTGCCGGACGAGCCCTTGTCGTCTTTGGACGTGCCGGCGGTGACTTCGAAGTCCGTGTTTTCCTTTGATATTCTGAACAGCTCCTGAGGAGAGGACGACACCGCCGAGTCAGGACGTGGACTCGGGCCAAGACACGTCCTCTTGGTCCCTTCTGACAGGACGTTAAGTGCCGGTACGATGTCATTTAAAGACAATATGCTTGTTTTATTATTATTCGGTGTACGCCTAGAGGTAAGGCATTAAGAAACGACAAAAACTGGACTATTAATGTTTCTTTTCATCCTCATCGTAAACCGAACATTGATTAATATTGACACGCACCCTGGACCCGGACCGGACCAAAGCATGTGGCTGTTTGTACATGCACTGCAGGGCCGTCCGCAATTATCCTACATTTGACAATATAATGCATCGACCGCCGCAGCTGTCCGCCCGGCGCGGGCCGCTGCACCGAATGCACTGCCTGACGGACAGGAGTCACGCCGCGCCACTTTCATGAATTGAAAAAAAAAATGTAGGTCAAGTGGAAACGAGCGAATAATTGCAACAACTGTGGGGCAACGATGGCAGAGTTCACAACCCAACTCGGCCGCAGAGAGAGAGAATTTTAGTCTAAAAAGTCTAAAAAGCCCCGTTTGGAAATACTTTGTATTTTGGTCAAGAACCTCGAGATATTGTATGCAAGCTGTAATATATATATATATATATATGTATATAATATGTTGACAGTTGCATGTAAGCTAGGTTTCAATGCTGGTTTTATATGCCGTAAAACTTTAATGGCATTTAATAGCCTGGGCTTTTATTAGCTTCAATCATCGAAGACATGTTTATGTGTAAATAAATACCTATACAAGTCGTTATGGCTCTCGTATTGGTTTGACGTCTTATAATGGGCAAAAATAGACGGATGGTTTGAAACCTTTGTGTTTTTTTAATTCAAACGTCATTTTTGGCCAACTTTAACAGCCCCGGTGCACAGCCTCAGGCATTATCTTCAAGTTGTTTTTTTTCCCGTTCCCATTTTGGCCTGTCATCCTATCAGACGGCCATTATGGTTGGTTGACAATAAATCGGTAAGTGGGTTTTTTCCGCGGCGTCGGCGCGCGATGACGAATACCTTCAGCTGTGGCAGGTTGGTGGCCGTCTTCCAGTCCTTGTCGTCGCGGACGCGGGTCATGCGGGGGAAGCGGATGGAAATACCGTCGGCCGTGTGCATCTCCGACTTGGAGAACTCGGCGCCTGTGATCTCCCACACCGGTGCTTTCTGAAGAGGGGGAGAGAGAGACGACCTTTGTGAGAGACAGCCTTTGTTTCCACGGCACCATGAGGAGTAAATACCCTTAATGTGCGGTCGTTACAAAAACGGGAAAAAAGGCTGTTTTTGGAGGTGTTTTTTTTACGGACAATTTCATCGACGAGTGCGCAGCCTGGTGTGAGGTTTGCTTTTGTGCTTTTAAATCTTGCTCTCCACCGTGAGTAATGCAGCATATCATGTGGTCACGCTGTGTGACTGGTTCCAGCCACCACACAGGCCAGCAGACCTGGCTGCTGTACAAACCCCCTTCTGTGACGCAGTCTCAGCCCCCGTGACTGGGACCGCCGCCGGGGCTTTGACAGGAGGCCGTATTTCAACCAGGGGAGGGCCCTGTGGCGCTGAACCACAGATGAACAAGTCCATTACCCAAACAACTTGTTCTGAAAACCCACACAAACTCCCAACCCTAATCCACACCGCACCCCATCCACACACTGCGGTTTACAGGAAGAGACTTGCCGTGCCTGGAGAAAACCGTTGTTTACGCAATCGTGAAATTTGCATTTGCGACGGCTGATAAATCTGTCAAAGCCTGCAATTATCTCACGAGGTTGTGAGGAACGTGGCGATCTCACCTGAGGATCGCGGATAATGAAATCGGGATAATAGTTCTTGACGATTTTCATCCAACCAGGAATTTTGCTCGGCTCCTGCAGAGAAAAACACACGCAGGCTTTCATAATGAATCCTCAACAACGCTGCATTGGCTCAGAATCAAGATTCAATACTTTATTATAACCACACAGCGATGTTGTTAGGGACTTGCCTCTGTGTGCTCATGACAGAACAACAAACAATCACAGCATAACAGTCAAGACACACAATCAGATAAGAAACACAATCCATAACCCCCACCCCACAGAGCATTACATACATTCATGGATGCAAGATAAAATAAAATGTCAGGCGCTTTAAAAACACAGAAGTAGTGAGCGCTTCGCTTTCGTAAAGTGCTGACGCAGCGGGCGTGGCACAAAACCTCGAGGCGGGTCTGACCTTGCTGATTTTGATGACGTCCAGCTCTTTCTGGAGCCGGGCCAGCATGGCGTCATCGTAGCCTCCGGAGCACTTGGTGACGGTGCACCACTTCCTGGCGTCCGGGTCGTAGCAGCCCATCAGGAAGCTGGACATGATGCCCCCTGGTGGTGACAGGATGGGGCGCGGGACTATCAAATGACGTTTCAACAAACAACCGAGGGGCATGCATCCCCCACCAGGAAACTGGGCCTCCTTCTCCGAATTTGCTCAATCATGATCACTCTTTATACGTTATGAAACACGTTGGTCCCCTTCCCGGACCAACTCTCCTCCAACTACAATATTACATATTCACATATTTTTACATGGCATATTATCATTACATATTTTCGATTTCGTTTTTACCTTGTTTATAGTAAGTGTCTGAACACAACACAAGCCCTTTGGTCCCTCCCCTTTACCAACTGCTTCAACTGCAATACCAATACGCATTTTTACATATTGCATATTTTTAGTTTTCAATGTTTTCTAGGGCAGCACAATTAATTGCATATTAACCAAACTCATGATTTTGGCCTCTGCAATTAGCAAATCGTGAAAGGTTGCAATTCATTTATTAAAGCATAAATGTGTTTTTGTACGCCCCGTTACATTAAAATCACATTACAATTCATTACAACTTGACAGTAGGCCTGCGCCCGTGTCTAAATTGAAAACGGGGAAAGTAATCGCAATAATAAGTTTCGTCGTGCAGCCCTCGTTTTTTCTTCCTAAAATGGCATCTAGGACACAACGCCCTGCATACCGTTGGAGCCCTTGCCGTAGAACGCGCCCAGAACCACCAGGTCCGCCGTGTCGGCCATCGCCCCTTCGTTCAGGTAGTCCTTCTTCACCTTCAGCCAGTGGCGCTTCCCCGGCTCGTAGTTGCCCTGGGTGGGGTGGGGGGGGGGTACAGGCGTTGTGAGTGCATGCGCTGTCAGAGATGCTGTCCACGCTCAGAGGAGGAGACGTGGGGGG
>JAOPJH010000124.1:10351364-10363563 GCA_027122575.1 Merluccius polylepis | reverse complement strand
GTGAGGAGGCTCACAGCGTGGACTCACCTCTCCATGAGGCTCACGCCGTTGAAGTAGATGCAGTCGAACACAAACAGACACACGTTGGCGTCTTGGAAGGCTGCTTTCTGTTACGGGGGGGACATGAAAAATGATATTGTTGTACGAGTCATGAGCCATGTTCTATCTAAAAAGCAAGCGGTAACGTGTTAAAGTGTTGAGTCTGCGTCGGCCGCCTGCTCACCTTGTGGACGCCCAGCGTACCGAAGGGAAGCGGCTTGCTGGTGTTTGTGTCGATGAGGAGGACCTCGGCGTCCAGGATCATGCTGTGGCCGCCGGGGAACGCCTGGGGGATGAACTCTTTGAAATGGGCCACCTGGGGTTTCGGTGAAAGAGGAACAGGAACGTTGGAGGCGATTCCGCAGCAGAAAAAGTGCTGAACACAATACATGCATAAAGAAATAATGCAGCATATGCCCCGATTTAGCCTTTTGATCTTGAAAAGAAAGCTCTTGAATGAACCTTATTAGTCCATGGGCTTCAGGTTCTTTGTGTTTTCCATACAACACCTCTAAACACAATCAGGCGGCACCCTCGTCTTACAAGGTCGTCACGTAAAAATATATTTTAAATACACGAGGGCGCCGAAAGGTCTCGGCATAAATGATCAAACTTGCCCAAGGGGGCGGACGGGAAGGCCACCACGGCTAATCTTTTGGCTGATGAGGGTGTCACACACGGGGCCAAGTGGTACAAAAATACCATTAATAATATCCTTCACATGTGGGCATTCGGCAGCACAGGGGGGGCGGCCGCTGTAGATGGATCACACATGAACCACCGGGGTCGGCTCACAGTGGGACGTGACAGGATTAGGCATCCATTATGAAATGCTGTGTGCTCCTCACAATCTCACTCAGCCGGGAGGGAGCCAGCCCCCCCGCCGGGGCGTCCTCCGGTGACCTGCCATCGCTACCAGTTTGACAAGATTTTGAAGAAGCACTATAGGACTCTAAAGATGAGAGCCACAGGGGGGGTGAGATAGTGGCGCACGCGCACGCACACACGCACACACCCACACACCCACACCCACACGCACACACAGTAGTTCAATGGAAGCTATAAATCCATGCATCTATGCGGTATCACACTGGGAGAAGAAGGGGGAAATGAAAAAGCCAGGAAATGGCTGCAGTAAATGCCTGTGATTACATCCTGTGTATGTGCTGTGTTCAGCACATACAACAATTCGGCACAAAAAAATGTTTAAAAATAAAACAAAAATAGACGCCACCAGTCTTCCTCCCTCTCCCCAGAAAAACGAGGGAATAAATTATCTCATTAAAATTGAATTGCATTTAATATAATTGTTGTATGTGCCGTCTGTGTTCAGCACATACAACAATTCAGCACAAAAAAACAATTTCCTCTGCACACCGCCACCGACGTGTATAGCGCTCGGGGGACAGGAGGAGTGCGGAAGATCTGCGTTTGTTAAATGTATGCACATGTGCGTACTGTATATGAGCGAGTGCGGCGCGAGACGGACGGAGAGCGATAAAGGCGGCGGGGAGAGCGAGGAAAGACGACGCGCGCTCGCCACTCGAGAACCTGCGGCACTCACTTTGTGCGGCAGCACGGGCTTGAGGCTGCGGCTGAAGTAGCTGAAGTTGTCTCCGTTTTTGTGGACCTGCACGCGCTCGCCGTCGTACTTGATCTCGGAGTACATCCCGTTGGGGCATTTCTTCATGGCCATCTCTATGGACTTGCACGCCTCCGCCTAAAACACAAAGAAAATATCCTGTAAAATATGCACTATGAAACGTCTCTTTTTTCTGTCTTTGTAGGTAAATGTCTCCATTTTTCTGTTGTTTTCTCCTTTTTTCGCCATTTCCCTCCATTGTTTCCCCCAGCGTCAGGACAGGTCCTTACCAGCATGGGCTGGACGGGCGTCATGAGGGACGCCTCCACCGTGAGCAGCTTCCTGGGCCCCGCGCCGCTGGACGCGTCTTGCTGATTCCTCAGCACGCGCTCGATCACATCGCCGAGGTTACGCGAGGCTTTGAAGGCGTCGTACGCGTTGGGATCCACTGCGTCTAGACTACAATTTCCATGAACAAAAAAAAAAGGTTCCTAACACATTGTGACGGTAGATGATTGTTGCGGTCATGTCTCAGGGCGGTGGGACACTTACACGTGCTTCGCGCCGGCGCTCATCTTCAAGTCGTGTTTGATGAGTCGGATGATACATTTCAGGTCGTTGCTGGTGCACCTGTGAATACAATGACCCGGTTAGTCCCGGATCCACATGTGGACTGTGTTAACCGCAGGGGGAATTTGTAGAAATGTACCGTGAACACGTGGAGAATACATCAAACCTCTCTAGACATCTATGGCGTAACCGACTGTAATCAATTGATCATGGCCTCACCTCCACCCGGTTACTTAACCTACAATTATTCATTAATTCAGCAAAATCATGACCAATTAACTGCTCTATAAGAATAGGACCGCCAAGAAACCCCATTTTAAATTATTCGAACTCCATTATTCATGGTTATTTAATAATACATTTTTACTTTGCTATGGTTCACTTTGTGGTTCCTTCATGAACCCCCCCCCCCCCCCCCCCATCTACAGCCCTTGCTGCCACTTTAATTAACAAATCTGTCCCCCCGATACAGACACTAAATGACTCCTAAAGCAAAACATCATGGCCGTAACGCCGCGATCACATCAAGAGAGGCTTTCTAAGCTGGAAAGACACGACTAATAACTGCCACTGTTAAAATAATAACCGCCGCGGCAACATTGATCTATCCAGCTGTCTCGGTGTGGTGCTTTAGCACTGTCATTTAAACTGTGTGCTGCTGGGGTAGGACCCAGGTAAAGTCAATCTTTGGCAAGTACACAGCCAAAATGAGGTGGAACAAATTGCAGCGATAGGTCTGGCTGCACAGAGACTAAATTGAGTCAGGCGGCAATATCACCGGGTTACTCTGCTTTATGAGATTTAGGCTGGCAGGTTTACGAATGGCACCGGCGCGCTCCAAGTCAAATGTGACCGCTGGCCGCGTTAAGTTCCTCCACTGGTGCCTCGCGACGACATATTGCACCGAGGCACATGACCCGAAAGACGGCCTCGTCGCCCGACTCCGGCCGATATGAAGGAATGACATGAACGTCCGCTGGGGGATTACTTCTTGGATATGAACTCGAGCTCCTGCTGCTGCTCGTCCTCCTTGGTGAGCAGCGCCAGGCGGGTCAGCGACGCGTCCACCTCCTGGATGGTCAGCAGGCTCTTGTGCGCCGGAGGGAAGGACTTGCTGTCGTCGAAAAACATCCTCACCGTCTCAGACACGTCCCCCTTGAAGAAACAATGAGCGAACGTAAATGCCTGTGATTACATCCTGCGTATGTGCTGTACGTTCAGCACATACAACAATTCAGCACAAAAAAACGATTTCCTCTGCACACTACTTCAACATGTATAGTGCAATTTAATCCTGATTTCACCGCCCAACGGTGTATAGGTAAATTGTTAAATAAGTACACACACGTATATTGGTATTTGCTCCAACTGTCAGTTTAATATAATAACAGTTTATATCAGCCGCGCTGCTTGTCTGACAACAAAAGTGTCCTGCATGAAGTTATCGCACCATTGCAGTGGTTAACACAGCGTGCGCACGCCACAGGAGGCAAATAAATATCTATTTCACATAAAATCCATAAAAGTTTGATTTTGCTAGTGTGAGGTTTATTATTTTCCCTTTCCCCAATAGCCGCAAAATATATTAAAGAACTATGCAAATGACATTCATGACTTTTTTATACTTTTAATACCTCCGCAGGTTACCCTGGATACAAATGGTTTTGTGTTTTTAGTATTTTTTATTGTTAGCGTTTTTGCTGTGATTGTGAATGTGAATCTGTTCTCAATGACCTTGCCAGTTAAATCAAATACAAAGAAACAGCAGAAAGCACAAAGATGGGCACCAGACCTGTTCCAGGTCTCGCACCATGTCGTCCTGGTTGCACCTGAAGATGCGACTGAAGAGCTTGACGATCTGCTTGTCGTTGAGGTTGTAAACGCTCTTCACCACCCCTGGGAGCAGCAGCTTTATCGTCAGGTAGAGGTCCCCGTGAAACTTATCTGGGGGCGGGGGGGGGGGGGGGGTTATAAAAATGATGTCGAGTTTAGCGCAGCGATGATTAGTTTCATAAGTCGATTAATCTAATGATATTTTTTTCCGAAAATCGATGAATCAGTCTGGAAAATGTCAAATAATAGCAATGCCCATCACTAGTTACCAAAGTGCAGCTTTAAATCTGCTTACTTCACCTGAAAAGCAGCCAAAAAAAACTAAAGTATACATTTTATGATGACCCATGAACCAAATATTTTAATTTCTCGATGAATTTCTCGATTGACTAATGGATTAATCAACTAATCGTTGCAGCCCCGTTTGAGTTTATGAAACTCAAGTCAAACACGGCGCATAAAATGTCACAAGGGACAAATTAAGTGGATGTGGCCGTTTCCAACAGCGAACTGATTTCCACACAACTGCTAAAACCTCACCTCCCGCAGAACCTTTCTTCAGGAAGTTCTCGATGACCTGCGTCTTCACGTTGTAGCCGTTCTTCTCGGCCACGGTGGCGCACAGCTTGCGAAACTCGCGGAGCAGGCAGTCCTTGTGGGTCGGGTCGGAGAGCTGGGCCGACAGGGTGCTGGCCTGGCTGGGTTTGGCCGGGGAAGGAGCCGGGGAGGAGGAGGAGGAGGAGGAAGGGCCCGGGCCGCTGGAGCTCCCGGCCTTGGTGGCTGGCGGGACAAAACGAGTCACATTGCGGTGATGGATTTGTCCGTTGGCCTCGAGTCGTCCCGTTACACTGCCCCTGTTCTGCGAGGGGTGAATAATGCCTGCGCTGGCCGGGATAATATCTACATCGCCACTAATTGTTTCTCCACCTTGGTATGTGCAGAGCAAGGTTAATCCCCCAGACATCGCATGATGAAAGTTGTCGCGTAAATGGAATGAACTGATTAAATAATATTCATCAGCAGGGACGTATTTTCATTACATTTTAGCGGTGAAATTGTTTAATGTAAAACATAATGTGTTTACTACTGTCTACTTATAATGAGTAAACAAATCCAGCGATACGCGTGTTTGATGACTACTAGGTCAACAAATGCAATCATCCAAACATTTTGGGATGAATAAAAACAGCCCTACAAGAAAGCAATGAATCCAGCTGTTATGTCACAGGCAGTAGAGGACGGGATTAATCCGATTTTATTAATTTACCATTGCGTGCACACAGCAGGAGCGAGTGCACTGGAACATCATTACTTACCCGTGAAGCCAGAGAATTTGCGGGGAGCGTTCACAGTGGGGTCTGATGGAGGAGCCATGAGGCCACCACCCGGGTTCAGCTTGGCCTGCACCTTCTTCTTGGGACTGGCGTTTACTTTGGCCATGAGGTCTACAACAGCAGAGTATACGCAACATTAAACACATTCTTTGCGGGACATTTAACAGGATTTTCTGCAGCACGGAAATTACTAAAAGTTTGGTCGAGCAAGAAATGTACAATTTTGTATATACCAAATATGTATATGTTACAGTTAATGTATGTTAACTATTTTATTTATGCATGTTCTTTCTCTCCCTAATGTGATATGGGGGAGGGTGAAACTCTTCAATCAGACCTGGCACGCAACTCAGCCCCCTTCCACGTCTACATGCAAGATATGCAATTTCAAGCTAGCTCCAGTCTGAATTTTAAAAAGGAGGAACACTTGGCCGCTCTTCATCCCTCCCTCTCCCTACTCTCTCCAAACCCCACACACACCCTAAAAAAAGCGATGTCTTGCTCAAAAAGAAACTAAACATGTGACTTCTCCACGCCGCTGCAGTCGGGGGCAATTACCCGAGATCCCTACAGCCTTAAAGCTGGCGTCGACATGGCAGAATGTGTTGTGTAGAGCACATTTCAAAACAAAAAGGTTGCATTCTGCACCTTTAAAGGGGCTATAGACGATATCCTGAACATTAATGTAGCAGCAAACAACTATTGGCTATGTAGAGATATATTGGAGTAGTAGCGTCCTGACCAGAGGATGACATCACCCTCCCTCTGTGTGTGTTGTAATCTGAGCTTCTAGTTTCTATGTTTTGGTGTCTGGCCGTTCATGATAACACGCGCCGTGCATGAGATGAGTTAAGAAGGTGAACACTCCCAATGGTTGTGGTTTGAGATGCCGGTGCTCTAGTGCGACATCTTGTGGCTAAATATATCGTCCACAGCCCCTTTAACACCAGGCGATATGGTGCAGCTGTAATATTTGATACGATAGCATAAGAAGATAGCTTCTCGTCTGTGCGTGCGACAGTCGTACCAGACACATGTTTGTTGATGGTCTCCTTGTCCTCGTCCTCCAGCTCCTCCCAGCCCTCCAGGTCGGTGATGTCCTCTATCTTCTTGGTGGTGGCGCGGGCCTTCTCCAGCTTCTCGAAGATGCACTTGACGTGGTGCCACTCCTTCATGTCCCCGGCGGACTCGCTGAACGGGTTCGGCACCACCTTGCCGATACGCACCACGCCCTTCGCGATCTTCTCCTTGCACTTCTTGCAGCCCGCCGTGCCGCGCTTGGCGTACTCCACGATGAACCTCTGCTCCGACATGTCCTGTGGCGGTGTGGTGAAAGGCCGACGCCCGCGGGAGAGGAGGAGGAGTCTGTGCGGTTTTGTGGAGAATCCACCACTGAAGGAGCAGGAAATACCTCCTAGCCGAGGTCGAGGTTTAACACACAGGGCTCGACGCGGCTTCCAGAGAAACAGACACCGGACAACAAATCCAAGAGGTTGTAGGCCAATATGGACAGAGTTATGAGTCAACAGTGTAATGGACCTCCACATCCAGCAAGGTGAGGCTTGGTGAAACGTGACCTGTGAGGGGAAACAGAAATAGTTTGAGTATTTTTCCCTCAATAATGCAGCAAACAACACAAAAACATTGTCCAAACAAACAGCGATACTTTTCCCTCTACGAGGGCATAATGTCATGTAATCGGTTTATGCAAGGCCCTGCAATAATACATCACAGATGTACAGTTTCAACGATTAAAGTGACACCGCTTCGTACATCATTATATTATACTAACTACTGTGCACGCCCCTGGACAAGAACCGCTACGTGGTGCAAATGGAAACGCCGGACTCGGTTCTCGCTAACCTAATTTCTGTGACGTCTGCGCAGCGCTCCTGGCGTGCTGTGTGCACTGTGCTGTGCCTCGCAGGGTGTTTGCTGCTCAGCGAGAGTCGGGCCCAGGTCTCACGATGGCCGATTAGTCATTAGCTTGCCTCCACAAGCCAATATCATAATATCACCAGAGGGGTCCCCGGTGCACTAAATCCTTGCACGCCCAGTGAGCAGCAGCATCATTTGTAAACATAATGTTTCTTTTTATGGCCACGCTGATGATACCGTCCTTCTCGTTAAAATGCGGGTGACCCCAAAAGCACAATCCCTCTCGCGCTCCGTCTCTAACTGGAGGATGAGATCGCAGACACCATTGTTGGATGGCTTTTTAATGGAATTTCATCATGTGGTTAATGGAAAAGTCCATTGACCCCGTGATAATCTTCTCACTAGTCCAACCAGGGAGAAAAATACAGATTAAAGCGGTGCTCCTTAATTTAGTGGAACCCACAAAAGCTGTTTACACATTATGCCCGTGTTGCACGCAGATACCTTGCAGGCAGACCCGTTTGTATAAAAAATAAGCAAGTTTAATGTGATGTCTTTATTTGTACACACAATTGTTAGGATTTCTTGTTGAGGGAACCATAGCAAGACCATGGGGTCTATTCTGGGGTTCATTGATAAGATAAGGTCAGCGGTTTGGTGTGACCGTGACATGTAAACAAATAACTGTCACTATATACTGGCACTTTCTAAAATGGATCAATACAGTTATAAGGAGGTATCTCCAGTGAGGTCTGGGTGTTTTAAGAGGTTTAGCGAAAGAGACAGAGCACTACTATGTGGGAGAAGTATATCAGAGGCCATGAGAATTGTACCCTACAACACAACACACATGTTTTCTTTGCACCTCCCCACAATAAAAGTCCTTTTATTTCAATATATAATATAAATATGCAACAGAACATCCCTATAAAACAGGAGATGTGCACGTATTGCATCATGACTTCACCTCTCCGACAACAACAACACAGAACAGCGTTGACTTCAATAGGGGGGACCACCTACAGCCCAGACTGAGAACCAGGACCACCACCACAGTGTGATCCCCATCCACCTCCTGGCCGGGTCTCCTCCGTGTAAACACACAGTGCTGCTGCTGCTGCTGCTATATCCGTGTGGACATTTTTTTTTTTTTGGTGACGTCACCAAGTCAACCCAGTCAACCCAGTTTAAAAGCCACACCGTGGGGACAATGGGCGACCCCTGGGTGTCTGCAGCAGCAGGCCTGCAGCACCTCCTGTAGACCACATAGTTCCCCATATTTCCCAGTTTGGACCTCGACGTGTTTCCGACATGAAGTGAGTATCAGACGGTATTTATTATAGCAGCAGCAGCAGCAGCAGCAGCAGCACTGTGTGCAGGACAACACAGCCATGAGGGCTGCAAGACAACACAGCCATAGCACATGAGGGCTGCCTCAGCTCAGCTAAGCTCAGCACAGCCAGCCTCTGGACACAAAGCACAGGTACGGTGGCCGCGCGGGACATGCAATTATTCAACCGAGATTTCCCCTACCTTTTAAGGAGATTACACAAATACGAAACAGCTCCTTCCTTCCTTCCTTCCTTTCTTTCTTTCTTTCTTTCTTTCTTTCTTTACACACTTCTTCTTTGGGGGTGTACCACCACGCCACCCTCATGTAGACGCCGCATGGCGCCCCCTGTTGTCCTGGAGGGGGATCACACTGCATTAAAAAACGTGTAAATCAACGTTGTCAAGCAGGGTGTGTTTACTGTCACACCTGTCACAACACTGCCAGAGTCCACCATCAGGTTACTGCTATAACCGTGGTACTGTAATAACCCCGCGCGTGTTGTTATGAGTGATAATAATAAAAACCCAAATGAATGATAACATGATGATTACAACCAAAACACTTCATTGCTCTGGCTTGGTCTGTGTGCACAACGTTGCTTACTAATTGCAGTGTGTTTCTGCCCTCCAGTGGCCACAGTTGTGCACAGTATAGTATATAAACAGTATATATAGTATATATCGTATATACAGTATATATAGTATATTCAGTACGAGACTAATCTCCAGCAACCCTTTTAAAGTCCACACAGTCTGTACGCAGATTGCGTACAGTACGTAGATTACGTACAGTCTTTTTTTCCTAGGACGGCGAAGGCACATAATGAATATTGAATGAGGACGTTGATGACACAACACGTCGCTGGTTAACTTCACAACACGGTCGGCTTCAGTCAGTTCAATGGCGCACTGAGTGAGTGTGTTAGGTTTACATTAATACATTGCTAATTTGTTGCTGGTTAGATGGTTAAAATTAGGCATTAGGTTTAGAGATTGGGTTTACGGTTAGGGCGGGATTTGCCTTCGCCGTCCTAGGGAAGAAAAGCCTGGCGCCCGGGGCAGCAGCTGAACCGAGGTGCACCTTCGCAGTGCGGCCATACGGAGGAGGTGTCGGCTCCCACCGCAGACCCAGACCAGACCCCCTACCGCCGGCCACGCAGAGGTCTCCCAGCCCAGCCCAGCCGAGGAGAGACGAGCGGGACGAGATACGCGAACGATGGGCAGCAGCAGCCACGTCCTTTCTGACACACACAGCCCGGGTGTCCCCCTCCAACACCGGCCCGTGTGCGCTTCCTCCCTGGCCTGCGAAGGGGCGGCTCGTCGGGGCAAGTAGGCAGGCTAGCGACACGGCTAGCTCCAGTAGCGACGGCTAGCGACACCGCTAGCTCCAGTAGCGACACCGCTAGCTCCAGCGGCGACGGCTAGCGACACCGCTAGCTCCAGTAGCGACACCGCTAGCTCAACAGCGAGGCTAGTGACACCACTAGCTCCAGTGACACCGCTAGCTCAACAGCGAGGCTAGTGACACCGCTAGCTCCAGTGACACCGCTAGCTCAGCAGCGAGGCTAGCGACACCGCTAGCTCAACAGCGAGGCTAGTGACACCGCTAGCTCAGCAGCGAGGCTAGCGACACAGCTAGCTCCAGTAGTGACGGCTAGCGACACCGCTAGCGACACCGCTAGCTTAGCAGCGAGGCTAGCTGGCTCTCGTCTCCGCGGACCGTCACGAACTTGCGAGCTGCTTGCCTGTTGGTCTGCGCCCACAGAGGAGAGAAAATGGTGAGATGATGATGTGTAACTGCGGGCCAGTTAAAACATGTGATTTATGTTATATATTCTAGGTATTATAGGTTGTTTTTGGTTTAACACACTGGGGCCGAGCGGCTAGCTCTCAACTGCCGCCCAAGTTTCCGTCGTTACGTTGCGTTGTTATGGACATTATTTACGTTATTGACGTGACGGTGTGTTGGCGGTAAAGGTGCAGGCGCGCGCCAGCTTTATTGTCTTCTCGAGCGCGTGTACCTGCTCGTGCGTACAGTGCTGTTATGACTGGCACCTTTACCTTTAACACGTGACGTCACAGCGCCCAGGGGTGCAAGCCTGTCGCCTTTTGGGCGAAATCCGCCGTTTTTATTTAGTCGTAAACAGGTGTGTGTGTGTGTGTGTGTGTGTGTGTGTTGGGGGGGCGGGTCTATTTCTCAAAGTCACCTGTGGGTGGGCGTGGTCACACATGGGTAGGCTTGGTCACCGTGGTGTTCTTCTGCTCGCGCCTATCCAATTAAAACCCAAGGTTTGAGTTGCTAGGCAGATTCCTGATGGCTGATTAAAAGGCTTTCTAATGCTGTAATGGGAATCAAGTCACTTTATTTGTCAATGCTGCCATATGTACACGACATACAGAGAATTGAAATTGCGTTTCCCTCTTATCCCCGGTGCAGACAGCAATAAATCTGAATGTAAAATATAAGTAAGAGACAAAATATAAAGTATCAAAAATATTAAGCTAAAAGACATCGAAGAAAGACTATTGTATATTTTCTTAATTCTCTGAGCAAGTAGGTCTGCTTTTTGACAGGAAGTATTCCGCGTACATTTCCCTGCCAGCGGTTTCTAAGGGGAAACGTGGTCCATGTGTCTTGCAGCGTCGGGTCAGAAGAAGAAGACCAAGAGGAAGGTGAAGCAGGCGGCGCCTCCAGCCGCCTCCACCGGCGCCCTCCGCGTGGACAGCGGCTTCCTGTGCTGCGCTCACCATGAGGTCATGGTGGCCGGCCTCACCATGCTGGGCGTGGGCACACAACAAGACAAAGGTGTGTGTGTGTGTGTGTGTGTTACTTTACTTTACTTTGGAGGATCAACTGATGATTCTACTTTGGGTAGATGAGTCTTCATCAAAGTGTTTATAGTTTATTGAACCAGGAAGGCGCATGCAGAGTCGTCCCTCCTCAGATACAGATCTCTTTTCCAGAACGTCCTCGCCTAGAGAGGCAGCAGCAGGTCATTGCATAAAAGTTCCCAGCAGACAAGAAAAAAAACAATTAACAACAAAAATACTACTAGAATACTACACTATACTAGAATATCAGCATCATAAAAAATAGATAACTGCAAGAATCAGTTTCAAAATCCTTAATCAGTGATTTCAAAAGTCACAAAGTTCCTCCAATTTTAAAAGATTTAGTGTTGACAGGTGTGGACAGGACATAAAAGCCCTTGTCCCTAATTCAGTACAGGCCTTAGTAACGATAATATTGTAATAAGTATTATAGTGTTATAATAAGTAAGACAGAAACGCCCTAATGGCTTCATATTATATATATAGATATGTGGATGCTGTGTGTGGAAAGCCAATCACTGCGTGTATTTTTATCGTAAGCTTCAAAGTTTTAATGTTGACAATGCCTTCATGAAAATGTTTTATTTCTGTTTTATTCAATCAGTCCTCATATTCTGGTATAGGTCACTTACCCTTAAATATAGAAACGTATTGCAGGGTATTTCTAAAGTGTACTTTATTTATTTATTTATTTAATTTTTGTCTAATGGTTATGTGGCACGGGTTACAACAAATTGCCCCTTGGGATAATAAAGTTATTCTCTCTCTCCCCCCCTCCTGCTCTCCCTCTCCCCCCCCC
>JAOPJH010000124.1:10295556-10306129 GCA_027122575.1 Merluccius polylepis | reverse complement strand
AGGGGGGAGGAGAGGAGAGGGAGGGAAGGGGGGGGTGCTTGGATGTGGACAAAAGACGCCTGTGTGCTGAGGATACTTTCAGTCGATGATTCTTTTAATCTCCGACCCTGACCTTCGCCCCTCACCCACCCCCCCCTCGTCCCCCCCCCCCACACACACACACTCTCTCTACCCTCCCTTGATCCAGACCTCTCTCTCTCTCCACTATCTCCCCTCTCCCTCCCACTCTCTCTCTCTCCCTCTCTGATAGTTGCTGCTTTAGTGTACAAGACAGAATAATATCTCGATGTTTTCTTTTTTCGCCATTTTCTGTTTTTCGCCATTTCATGGTTCCTTCCCCGTGGGAAGGAGAGAATGTACTGTAATACTAACGTTTGAAGAATATCCTTTACCCAGACTCTCCCCCTCTCTCCCCCTCTCTCCCCCTTCCTCCCATAGACAGACGGGACTTTTTCAGTGCCAAGATGTTTGAATGCCTAAACTGATGCCTTGTCCAAAAAAAAAATTATAGCAGAAAAAATGTAATAAAAGTGTGCGCTAGTGGCGAGAGGAGGGAGGAGGGGGAGGAGGAGGAGGCCACAACGCAGGAGGAGTCAGGAGCAGACAAGCAGTCTTTCGTTAGAGCACCCCAGTCCTGGTTTTCTTTTATTATGAATACATTTTTTATTGAATTTAATCGCAACACAAGACAACCATCGTATTAATAAAAAATCGGTCCAACCTTGTAAATGATAAAACCAGACTGCAAGATGAAGTGATACTCCCAAGGTCTGCGCATAGATAACGGTTGTATCTAAAAAAATATATATATATATATTATTTCTTTTACTTTTTTTTTTACGATCTGAGAAGACATGCCGACAATGTATCCGTTTTGTACCGAGTAATAATTAATAACTGAGCCACTTTTGATTGATTACTATAATAACCACGGTGAGTAGACATAAGCTATTAGGTCCATGCGGGGAACTCTTTCACTTTAAAAGCCCCCCTCCACAGCCCCAACCAGCTCGCACTTTAAAGCAGGTCGCGCTCACTGCAGACCTGCAGTACTGACGTGAAATGTGGGGAGGGCCGTCTCGCCCCGAAGGACCCCTAGAGCAGCACAGCGACGTTATCGGTCTTAAGCATTTAGGTGACTATGCTTTTGTTTTTCTCCTTTTTGTTTTTGCTGTTTGTTTTTTTTTTGCTTTATCACAAGTTGCACCTAACAATGAAAGAAAAAAAAAAAGTACTTCTGTTTGAGATTTTATTGGCAGAAAACCCAAGTATTTATCAGTGTTAAAGACATGTTGGAGGTGACGGCTCTTTAAAAAAAGGAAGAAAGCTACTCTGTTTGTGTGTGTGTGTGCGCGTGCCTGCGCGCGCGCGCGTGTGTGTGTGTGTGTGTAAAGGAGAAACGCATACTGAGCTCCTCTTTTCTGTCTCGACCGACGGAACGAGAAGACTGTCTTTGTGCCGTTATTTGCTCCTCTGTGTTCAAATTTTACTCAATAAACTGGCAACCATAACATTTTAGCCAAAGCTGCGTCTTCCCGTCTGTCTATGTAAAACACACAAACACAAAAATGCACTTCTCACCAATATTCATCCGTTTGCTTTGAACGATTCAGTTGGTTGCAATCTGCAACCTCACCCCTAGATGGCACTAAATCCGACACGCTGCACCTTTAAGTCTGCATCCCTCTGCTGGCTTACAGACATCAGCCCCACGCCTACAGACATCAGCCCCACGCCACGCCACGCCAGGCGAGTCTTATGTAATTCAAGCCAATTAGAGACGAGATAACATTTTTTTGATTGATTCCTGTGTTTAGTTACTCTTAAAAGGCTGAGGGTGGAATACCGCTGGCATACGTTGTGCTGGAAACGACTCATTTGATGAGTCTTGTATTCTAGCAATCGGTTAACTTAGCAATTAGGTCTGCTTGAAACTCATTCTTGTGAAATCCTTACTCTACTGATAGTGATTTACTGTTGCACTTTGTACTAACAAATGTACTTATTGTAAGGCGCTTTGCACAAAAGCGGCTGCCAAATGCGGCAAGAAAAAATGTAAGAAATCGATTCAGGGGAAGGACAACAAAAAAATACACACGGGCACCACAGAAAGCTGTGTGTGGATTAATCAGAGTAAAACAAAGTCAAATATAATGTCCATTTAAAAGCATCCACTGGTCACTTGGACCCGCCACAGCAGATGTTGCTGGAGGAAGTTAAGTTGTGACTAGGACTTTAAAATGAAAAGAAAGCACATCTGGACGCTGGTGTTAGAGCCTTCATCTTCATCTGGAAGTGTGACGTAAATTCAACCCTCGGCTGACAATTTATTTAGCTGCAGGCGGCGATGGTTCACACAATGACAATGTTGCTATAACGCCTTCTTCATACATTACTTTATTTACTTTATTTCATTACAGTACTTTATTTCACACTCTCCCATTCACAACTAAGCACACACAGGAAAACCAGACAAGATTACATTTTCTTTCCAAATGTGTGCAGTCTTTTTTTATCTCCCATTTCATCTGACATTTTAACCATATGTTGGTCTCCTTATCTTTTCTCAGAGCTCGACTGTAAGGCGGCCATCGCTCGCATTGCAAATACAGTAGCACAGGACATCAGACACCGACCCAACCCTCACTTCACTGTACTGCCCTGGGGGGCAGGTACAGGACCCTAAGGTGCAGAAGCACTTTGTCAAAAGTCTGATACCCGCAGCCATAGCAGCCTAAACAGTGTGTCTTCCTGAGGGAACTATGAGTCTTGTTCTTATGTTGTTCTTGCCTGTCACTGTTGTGTGCTGCGGTGTTATACTTTATGTATTGTTGCTGTCTGGTAGTAGCATGACGAGTGTGTGTAAGCCAATGTGTATTGTTGGTTCTCCGGCGATGCACTAACTAAATTATGTGGCACAGTAATGGAAAGCAGATTTTGAGGCCACTCTTTACACATAGACGATATGATGACTGTGACAGATCATCAGGAAGATTATTCAGCATTATGTGGCACAAATAATGGAAAGCAGACGCTTTTCGGGCATTGTTTGCAGCCTATGCCCCCTCATGTCTCGGTGGCGTGAAGAACCGTCTTGTGTGTGAGGTCTTTAAAGTCGAGGCGGTTGGCCGAGCATTATCGCGCTCTGCTGCGCATGCGGTGACATCACCGCAAGGCGTGGCGCCGCCGCCGCAAGACGCGGTCTCCCGCAGACAGCAGCTGGTTTGCTGAGTCTGGGCCCCGGTCAAGAGAGATGGGGGGTCAACAACTGTCCGGTCCCACTCAGAGGATTGACTTCACCAGCGCCACCATGTGGTCCACGCCGCACGCCAAGTCCACCACATGACCCGGTACTGTAACCTGTCAGAAATGAAACACAAAATAAGACAAAAGTGTTTTTGTTTCTTTTCACCTCCCTTTACTTTCCCCTCAAACTAAACAGGCCTTCTCCAGGGAGATATCCAAACAAGTAAACAAGCTTTCTGTAATTATTCTCTACATAATGAGTCAGAGTGGACTCACCCGCCAGGGGAAGTACTGGTCGTCCTTCTTGCCGATGCCCAAACAGCCTCTCACGTTCTTCCCCCACACAAAGAGCTCCCCTTGATCTGGGGAGACACAGCGTGTTATAATGGCGTGTAATAACAGCGTGTAATAACAGCGTGTTATTACACTAAGTTATTAAGTATAAAAATGGAAATGACCAAAATATTGCATTGCTATTTATTTGTACAAATTATTTATCTACTGTGAATAAAAAACCACACCAACACAAGCGTAAATAAAAGGTGTGCCAATCAATCATGTTGTCATGGCTTTGCCCCTTGATCCCTCCCCCCAACCCCCTTTTTTTAAAATGGCCTCCATAAATCACGCCTCGCATTCAAAGAGGAATCGCTGGGGTGTACGTCAAATCCCCCCCCCGCCAACGTGTCGACGCTCGCCACACATTGGTTTTCTCACCGTTGATGGCGGCGAAGTGGTTGAGTCCGCAGCGCACCGTCGTCACGGCCACCGAAGGGCTGAACTCGGACCGGCCGAACAGCGTGGGCGGGATCATCTCCGGGGTGGGGGATTCGGACAACTTGGGGCCTTTTCCCAGAATGCCGTAGCCCCATACGAACACGGCTCCTTCCTCTGAGGAGGGAAGCGTCAGGTGTTATTTACAACGCTACAGACAGACAGACAGGTCAGGTGGCTGGACTGATGGATTTATGGATTGAGGTTAAAACAAGTAAGCCACACAACAGTGTTCCTTCCCAGCTGCGAGTGGTTGCATTGTTGTTTTTGTGCTCTATTCGTGGCATTTAGTGTTCATAGTTATTCAAAGGTATTGCCATTGAGAAAAAATATTGAAACCAATGGTTTTTATCGGGAGGATTCGGGACAATTCTTTTTTTTAAACCCTCATGAGTGAAAAACAACAAGCTTGAATCTGTGATGCCACCAAGTGGCCGACCTTCGAACTGCTCCAGTGAATCTGCATTTCTGACCAGCTGTGTAAATGTCTTTAGTGTTGAACAATTACACTATGATCCTTTTTAGATAGAAATTATAATACTCTTACAGTTATATAATATGATAACATGCATTGAGCTTAATGGCCATTATAGAAAATATGACACTGACAATGTTTGCATCTCCTGGTCAAATAAGCGTTGTTTCGTTAATTTTCTGAATAAACACACAGGACCAAGAAGTCATAAATTAACTTATGGCTTATCCTCCCGGTGTAATAACTTTCTACAGCACTACACAAAGTGTAGACAACCGGAGCTCAATATACATTAATCTCTCCCCGAACGCACGTCCCATTCTGATCGCAAGCAGTCAGGAAAAGCAAATCAAAACAAATTGTGCTTCAATTTTAGTACATCTCCTACAATTATTGCCCTCGGCTTCCCAGCTTCCCTATTTCAACCTCAGCAGCAGCACTTCTTCCGACCGACAACAGACGATTCGTTCTCGTATAGGAACGTTATCATGATTGCTTTTTTTTTTTTTTTTGTAATCAAACGCTGAAATCAAAGCACAGAAACACAACCAAACACATTATTGCAATTTCAGTTTCTGATAGTTTAAATGTGACATCAATGGATCCTGTTTTCCCAGATACGGCTGTGTTTGTTTGTTCTATTCTCCTTCTACTGTTTTGTCAGGCAGCAGACGTGTGTTCAGACGCAGGTTATTAAAGGAGGACAGACGTGTAAACCTAGTCTGCAGACGAGGGCTGCAGCCACTAGCCGATTGTCGACAGACAATGAAGTACAGACCCCATCATTTACAGCTGGATGCTTCAGAAATTCAATTGTTTGGTTCATGGACCGTAATAAAATGAACATTTTTGTTTTTATTAATTGGAAAGAAATGACCGTGAGATTAATCGACTATGAAAATAATGGTGAGTTGCCCTCCTGCGGACGCGCTGCAGATCAGACCCTGAACCGCATCGCTGGGAGCGGCGCGCCCTCATCGCCTCAACCCTGGCTTCTCCTTGACTCTTAATCAACTCACCGTTAATAATGGCCACCTGTGTCCCCCCACAGGCAGCTTGAAGAACTCGACCGCAGCCGTCCAGGGGGAGGCGTCGAGGGGAGTTCATCTAGAAGGGAGGGGACCATTTCAATAAAGGTTTTAATAGCGGCAAAGAACCACGCAGGTTTTCTAATTGGCTCAGCCTGGCACTATAGGAAAGAAGGTTATATACTATGGAAATTACGGCAAGTGTCTTGGAACTGATCGATACCAATCAGAGTCAGTGAAAAGGAAATGATTTGCGGCCACTCTTGGCACATAGATGATGTGATTACTATGACAGATGATCAGGAAGATTATTCGGTATCTGCTCTACCGATCCATCTGTTTCACAAACCGGGTCAAACTCACACGCATAACCACACTGCTGCCAAGATAATGGGTCTCCCGACGCCCAACCTCTCAGAGCTCGACTGTAAGGCGGCCATCGCTCGCATTGCAAATACAGTAGCACAGGACATCAGACACCGACCCAACCCTCACTTCACTGTACTGCCCTGGGGGGCAGGTACAGGACCCTAAGGTGCAGAAGCACTTTGTCAAAAGTCTGATACCCGCAGCCATAGCAGCCTAAACAGTGTGTCTTCCTGAGGGAACTATGAGTCTTGTTCTTATGTTGTTCTTGCCTGTCACTGTTGTGTGCTGCGGTGTTATACTTTATGTATTGTTGCTGTCTGGTAGTAGCATGACGAGTGTGTGTAAGCCAATGTGTATTGTTGGTTCTCCGGCGATGCACTAACTAAATTATGTGGCACAGTAATGGAAAGCAGATTTTGAGGCCACTCTTTACACATAGACGATATGATGACTGTGACAGATCATCAGGAAGATTATTCAGCATTATGTGGCACAAATAATGGAAAGCAGATGCTTTTCAGGCATTGTTTGCAGCCTATCCCCCCTCCTCACCTGCGTCGACTCGGTGACCAAGGCCAGCTGTCGGTACTCTGAGTTCCCCCAGCCGTACAGCCGGCCGTCCCTGGAGACCGCCAGGCTGCAGTCTCCGTACGTGCTGATCTGCTTGACCTCCACGCCGGACAGCTCGCCTGACACCTCCGCCGGCGTGGCGCTGATGCGCTGGTGACCCAGACCTGACCCGAGAAGAACAGGTAATATTAAGCACACAGGTATGAAGACTTTTGTTATTGGCATCCTGCATGTTTCAGTTGGTTCACTTGCATTGGCGAGAGAATTACGTACGTCAAGCATAATATCAAACACGAAAAAAACAAAAAATAATTAAGATACTAGCTGCTCAAAGAATTGTATTTTACTATAAAAGACACAAACATCTTCTCCGGTCCAATAATCCAAAAAAAATAGCAAGAAGGTACCATGTCACATAGCATTATGAAAATTAAGAAATTGAATAATTACAACTGAACATCCTGCCAGGTTCCACCTCGAATAACCTTCATTAATTACAGTTATTTCGGTTTTCCCATTTATCAACTCCAAACCAGACATGAGACGATGAGCCTCAATTCGTCTTGGTGGTTGTTTTGTTTTTTTCCCAACCGTCACTGCGGAGGACACCCACCCGTCTGTCCGTCCGCACCCCATCCGCACGCATACACCTTCCCCGTCTCCGTGAGGAACAGACTGTGGTCCTGGCCACACGCTACCTGTAGAGATGCAGGAGACACAAACATTTTGGGGCGTGGCAATGACAGCGAGGACTTTGTGCCAGGTTGCTGTGTACTATATTTCATAATAACAAAATGATGTGTCAGATGTTTAGCGGATGAGGTGTCATATCCCCCACACACACACACTATGCAAAGCGCTTTGGGTGTCTTGAAAAGCGCTATATAAATGCAATTAATTATCATTATTATTATAATAAATATATTACAATGGCCTCATATTTAATACTTCACATCGCAGGCTGAAACAGCACATCTGTGGTCTGTGTGACTTTGAGAGAGACTTTCATCGTATTTTACTTTGACCAAGCAGACATCCATCAGTCCTGTATTACTCTAATGGGTCTCTTTCTTCCCTATTCTTGCCTTGGGAGTTTCCTCTTCCTTTGCCCAATCGAGGTCAAATCTCTTCTGGAATTGAATGTGGATCTGTGCCAATAGCGCTGTACTCACCTGGATCACCTTACTGTCGAAGCCCTCTATCTTGTAAATGATGTGACTGCCGCTGTGGGTGAATGCCAGAGAGACAGCGTAATAAAACACTGGGAAGTAGAGCATTTCAAAGTCACCCATTTCACTTCTTCTACTGTCGAGTCGACTTAATGCATCTGACATACCGATGGAAGTTCAAACTGACTCCAATTTCCGGCGGGAGTATTTCAATGGACCATAACTTATTCAAACCATAACTTATTTATCATAACCTATAAAGACCTGTGATGTGATTTCATTCTGTCAGTTAGGGGGTCAACCTAAAGGTGCAGTGTGTAGGATTTAGTGGCATCTAGTGTTGAGGCTGCAGATTTCCACCATTGAATACATGTGGGGGAGGTTAGGTAAGGTAAGACCCTGAGTGAGCACTAGTTGTAATCACTATTAGCGAGTGTGTGTAACTGTGCGATGGGTTTTTGGGGACATACCTGTAGACTTCGTCTTCCACTATTGTTCTCCCGCACTGGCCATAGGCATTGTTTCCCATACTGAAAACTTCAAACATTAAAACATACATGGAGAAAGAGAGTATGCAAGTTTACTCAGGTGTTGATTACTGTAATATCTGGAATGTGTGCTACACTCAACAAATCCAATTTGTAACACGTGCATTCAAATTCGAATATTTGCTGTTACTGCAACAGTAACACAATGACCAATCATTTGGTAAAGTTGTATTGAATGGCATTTTTCTTTCAGATAAAATTGCATACAAATAAATATACTGTAGTATCCAGAAAAATATTGATATACCAGGACCAAGATTACGATGAGGTAATCAGGGTCCCCCCCCCCCCCAATGTGAGCGGTTGTGCTGACCTCCCTCCTCGGTGAGCACCAAGGAGTGGGCGCGACCGCAGGCCACCTGCAGCACCCTGGTGGTCTGGGGCTGGGAGAGGGGCAGCGCTACGGGAGACGGCTCCAGCACATAGTCGTAGCTCTGAACTGAACACAAGACAAATACAAATACAAACCGTTTAGGCCGGGGTCAGGTCAGAAGCGGTGGTTACAAATACGAAATACAAAAAAAATACCAACACAATTATTAGCGTTCTACAGTATTACCCCATAGAGGTCAGCGGATACATTATCTAAAATGTACACGCTTTTTGTGCACAAAACTAAAATACAACATTGTTCAAAAACATAGGCCCATACATTACATTTGCACTATACAAACATGCTGTTTACAAACAGCATTTCCGTCTTTTTATTTCCTATTTCTCTTAATGAGAGTATGTAGACCACGTTGGGAGGTCTTATGCCGGCTCTTCTGGGTGCGCTGGAAGCCCAGCTGGGAGTCCTTGTTGAGGCCCATTCCCCACAGCTTGCTCAGGTCTGTGGTGGCGGACGACAGCAGCGTGAAGCCGTAGCCACACGCAGCGGAGGAGATCTGAGCAACACATAGGACAGAGTTAATACCATTATATAATGCATGAGAAGAACCGCCCCCCCCCACATGCATTACCACCACAACCTATTAAAACAGGTTGCTTTATATATCCATCTTTTGGAGTGGATATGTGTTTTAGTTGAGAAAGACAACAGGTTGTTTTGTACACCTGGTTCTCCGTCTCCAGCCGGTAGGGCGTGAGCTGGTATTTGCGGGGCTTCTTCCTGCCGCAGTCGGGCTGCACCAGGCTGGGGAGGCCGAGGGCGCCGGTGAAGCTGAACCCCCACACGAACACCTTGTGGTTGGGCTTGCGGTTCTGCCCCACATACTGGAAGACCGGCCCGCCGCGGGCGTCGTCGTCACGCCTCTCCTGCGACCTGGGCGCTCTGCCCTGGGTGGCGTAGCGGCGAAGCCCCGGTCCTAAGCCGGTGGGGGGGCGGGAACACAGGCGCACGCACGGCAGAGCCATGCTGCAGGGATGGGGATACATCATGAATGGTTATTTATTCAACCATTCAATACCAGCACACATGCTTTCATAAAAAAAAGTATCTGAAAATAGACATGCAGGGGTGCTTAAGTATCCAACATAATAAATACTATACGATATATCCACAATATATAGGTTAGTAAGCCTGTCACACGATGGCATTGTATGACCTCTAGGAAAACACTGCTGAACGTCATGTATGTTAGCTGGGAGCTGGACAACAATATCACAACGAACATGTGAACAGATGTGTAACTATAGCAACCAATACAGAGGCTGCTGAGCCTGAGTCTATGGTGATGACCAACACCTGCACTGTTCATTAAATACATATATACCTTAAATACCTTACAATACATATAATCAAAAACACTGTTGCTCACATGCTTATACTAAAACACTCACGTGCTTTCTACTAAAACACCGTTTATTAAATACCTCATAATACAAATAACTTAAATCTCTGTTGCTCCCATGCCTCACAACATGCAGCACCTACCTGTTTCTGCGGACTTTTAATTTAATGCAGCACATGCATGTTGAACATGGAGTTCATTATGTTCCTCTTTCTTATCTCTCCTATTGTATATTAAAATTATTTATATTATAATGATATATATCTTATTGTATATTATAATGATATATCTTATTATTGCATTATTATAACACTAGAAAAGTGGACGGCGCGCCGGCGACGCGTCACTCGGCCAAACCGGAAGTAATCTCGCTCTCTTCTTCTTCGTTTTCCCTCCCCTCGCGTGACGTCATGTTACAGCGCCGCCTGTCGCCCCATTTTTTTTTATTCCTTGTTTTGAGCAAACAATATACAGGAAATTAACACATATACAACACAAAAACGTACACCAACACCCAAGAAGCCCCATAGACATAATATACGTAGACGCCTCATAGACTGACGCTGCCTGACGTATCAGCGCGCCCGCCATCTTGGATGGGTCCCCAGTGCGCCCCCAGTGCATTTATTTCTACTGAGGAAGGTGTATCCCCAACTACAAT
>JAOPJH010000124.1:10267804-10278287 GCA_027122575.1 Merluccius polylepis | reverse complement strand
TCTTCTTCTTCTTCTTCTTCTTCTTCTTCTTCTTCTTCTTCTTCCTCTTCTTCTTCTTCTTCTTCTTCTTCTTCTTCCTCTTCCTCTTCCTCTCCTCCTTCCTCTTCTTCTTCTTCTTCTTCTTCTTCTTCTTCTTCTTCTTCTTCTTCTTCTTCTTCTTCTATGATGGTATGTTGGGAGGATGTTGCGGTGTCCTGGTCCACCACTAGAGGGCGCTCTAAGAGACCACACAGGTCCTCTTGCACAGAATCTCTGACCTGCCACACCTGAAGCTAAAACAACAACAGCACAAACAGCACTTCCAGACAATCATAATAATAATCAAAAGACGGTTAGTAATCATAAGCGTCACTGAGGAGCCTCCTCACCAGCTTCTCTGCAGAATACAGCCGTTCGTATTCCCGGAGCCTGCTGTGGTCGATCTCCATCATGATGTCACAGCTGCGGTCCACAGCGCCGGTCTGGCTACAGCAAGAAACACAGGACAAAACTAGAAGGACTAAAATGCAAAAACATCTTTTTGCGTCTCCTGACGACGTGGAGAAGATGCACTTTGAACTTCATGGGTCTGATTTTGAGTTTTAAAGGGCCCCTATTTCACCGCCAGGTGTGATGAGCCACGATGACAAGCCATTTTCACATATTGTCATGTGACTACGCTCTAGTGACATCACAAGTGGGAGTGTCCACCCGGATGTGCGGTGGATGATAGATAAGCCCACCAGTTGGTACGGCCCACTGGGTGGACACTCCCACTTGAAACAGCTCATCATCACACCTGGCGGTAAACCAGGGGCCCTTCAGGTTTACCTGGTCGCTGTGTAGGAATATCCCACAAAAGCAAGATGGACGCCGACGGGAGCGCCGTCCATGACGTCCGAGAGGGTCTCCTGCAGAACAAGAGTGGATATTAAACGCACGTTTTCATGTCCACACAGTAGCACAGAGAGACATCATCAGGCGGCGGCGGCAGCGGACATTATACCGTCTCGCTCAGGCAGTCGTCGTGAACGTCGAAGTTGGACGTGTCGGTGGCGTCGGCGACCTCAGGCAGGTAGGGCGCCGGCAGCTGGTGCAGCGAGGCCCAGTCCGTGTCGCAGAAGAACCGGTGGCCCCTGAAGTCCTCGAAGCCCCCGGCGCCGAGGCGGCCCTCCCGCTCGCAGACCAGCGCCGCGATGAAGGAGCGCGCCGTGTCCGACACCGCCGGGCCCAGCGGCGGGAACTCAAAGTAGTCCTGGAGGGGCGCCATCAGAGCAGAGGTTAGGGTTGTTTTTGGGAAAACGGATTAAGTCCAGGTCCTTGATTCTGATTGGCTCGAAGCCGTTTGTGAAATACTCCTGTATGCTAGCCTGTGTTGCTTGGCAACCATTTTGGCAACCATCACGTTGCAGTGATTACCATTATGATGGTGTGATTAGGTGAATAATGACTTTTGGTGGCGACAACACGCCTCTCTCCTAGAGATCATGTGTGAATAGAGACATGTCAGGGACGGCGTGCTGCTGTGACGCAATGCTGCGCCCGCTCAGCCTTGGTTTCCATGGCGAATTTTCTATGGGGGAAAGTGAATGCTTACACATAATCATGTTTTGTTCATGTATTCACGTGTTGTGCAACCGTTCTGAGATGGCATTCATAACATCTGTGGTGAGGTCCACCCACGCCACGCCGAAGCCCAGTTGACCTTCAGTTTGAATTGAATGTGTTTTTCTCCGATGGCGCCCGGCCCACACCACGCACCTGGAAGTGAATGATCTTGGCGTACGTTTCGGAGATGGACTCTGCGTAAAACGGCGTGGTGCCCAGCAGCATCTCGTAGGCGCAGATCCCCAGCGCCCACCAGTCGCACTCGGCGCCGTACCCACCGCCGCCGCCGTCCACCGCCCGCAGGATCTCAGGGGACAGGTAGTCTGGGGTCCCCACCGCCAGGGAGGAGTGGACCTGGGGACCAGCAGCAGCATCATGTCAATGTGATGGTCCAAGACAGTCGCTCACATGGGGGTACAACCTTATCTACAAATATCGTAGAGGGGGTGAATTAGTCCAGATAGTCTGAGAACCAATGCGTCTAGGAGACCTGCGTTATTTACCTTCAAAGCTCCCTTAACCAAAACTCAAAATGTGTTTTTAGTCTATGAAACAGATGTATACATGTTGTAGGTAAACATCATGTATGCGTGATGTATACATGATGAAACAGAGACATAACATATATACATAATGTATACATTATGTATATATGCCCCACCATCCCGTCGGTCAGGACCCTCAGACAGGAGCCGAAGTCCCCCAGGCGGATGTGTCCCTCGGCCGTCAGCAGGATGTTGTCCGGTTTGATGTCTCTGTGGGACGACACATCTCATGTTTAGCAAAGCTGCCGATTACAATGCAGCCGAACCCTCGGACCCGGATCGAATCATGGAGTGAAACTAAGTCAAAGCTCGTTATGAAGCTCCAATCAAAAACTGAACCATTGAGGACACAATTTGAAGAGCTTTCACCACAGCCTGCAAGGCACTCATGCCCAGTTTGTGAGCTGCTTGCTGTGTGTTAGTTGTAGTAGAAGCAGAAGTTGTTAGTACATTTTATAATATACAGTGTATGTATGCATTTCACATTGTCAATGTGAAATGTACTGTATAATGGTTTCACCCTGAATGGTTTCACCCTGTAAGAAGAGGCCACCAGAATATGGTGAATGGACCGCATTTGTAGAACGATTTTCAGACAAAGCGCTTTACAATTATTGCCTCACATTCGCCCATTCATACACACATTCATACACATTCATACACCGACAGCCAGCTCGTCGGGAGCAGTTGGGATTAGACACTTAGCTAGGAGGAGCCGGGGGGGAATTGAACCAGCAACCTTCTGGTTGCCAGGCGACCGGCACTACTTCCTGATATAATAGGTAATTAATATAATAGGTCTGAAATTACTATATAGCCGCCAGGTTATATATGCGCACCGTTCTGTGATGGGGAACCTGTCTCACTCTCAGGGTACCCGTCTCACTCTCAGGGTACCTGTGAACATAACCCAGCCGGTGGACCGAGTCGATGGCCAGGATCATCTCGGCCAGGTAGAACTGGGCCATCTCCTCTGGGATGCGGTCTCCAAACTTGCTGAGCAGGGTCAGCAGGTCCCCCCCCACGTAGTAGTCCATGACCAGGTACTGTGGGGGGACAGGGAGCACAGGACTCAGAGGGCATCAAGGCTGCTGTTGGTGTGTGAGCGGACAGAGAGACCAGGACCCCCCGCTGGGGGCCCACATACCAGGTAGTCATCGTCCTGAAAGGCGTAGTGCAGCTCTGTGATCCACCGCCGGTCTCCTTTCAACAGGACCTCCCGCTCCTCCTGGTAACATGCCGTCTACACGCCAAGAGAGAGCAAAAATAGCGACAAATGCACACACACACACACATACACACACATACACATGCTAACATGTAGAAGCTATGTGGACAGGATTGTTGAACTGTGTGGCATGTGTTTTCCGTGTGGCGTGTGTTTCCTACATCTCCTCTCCTCAGCATGTCCCACTTGTTCATGATCTTCAGCGCGTACACCTGCCGCGTGCTGCGCATCCTCGCCACGGCAACCTGCCGGCAGGGCCAAAACCCAAGGACACACGGACACATGACCAACCCAAGGACACACGGACACATGACCAACGACACGTGATGACGTGATAATGAATACATGGCAGATACTGTATATGCTGTGTGATCCCAAGGTCAGCGGGAGTCGTCATTTTCATTGTGTCATATACACTTCAGACATGATTTTAGAAATAATATTATATATTATAAGATGTGCAAATCAAAGGGTGGATTTGTGGCTACACAATCTCTAATTTCGCAACCTCAGGCGTGTCGCACAACATGGCTGCCGCCTTACCTCGCTGAACGTCCCTCGGCCAATCACCTTCAAGATGTGGAAGTCGTCTCTCTTGATGCGAGTCTTCTTCACCTGCCGCACCAGCGGCTCGGCTGGAAACACAGCAGACAACAACAAGGAAAGAGACGCACAATGAATGACAAATACAGAGTGAGTCAAGCAGAATAAAACTTATTTTATATTAAAATCAACTCCCAAAGTTAGAAAATCAACACCCAAAGTTAGAAAATCAACTCCAAAAGTTAGAAAATCAACTCCCAAAGTTAGAAAATCAACACCCAAAGTTAGAAAATCAACTCCCAAAGTTAGAAAATCAGCCCCCAAAGTAAAAAATCTACTCCCAAAGTTAGAAAATCAACTCCCAAAGTTAGAAAATCAACTCCCAAAGTCAGAAAATCAACTCCCAAAGTAAAAAATCAACTCCCAAAGTTAGAAAATCAACTCCCAAAGTTAGAAAATCAACTCCCAAAGTCAGAAAATCAACTCCCAAAGTTAGAAAATCAACTCCCAAAGTTAGATATGTGAGCCATACGGCTGCAGTCATATCCAGTGTCTGTTTGTTATGCTAAAGTTGCTAAAGTACTACACATAGCAGTCCTAAGTTACCGATGGAGACGATGGTTTCACGTTTATTTTGTCACATATTTGTGTGTTTTTTGAGTTACTATGTGACAGAAATACTCCAACATGATATCTAACTTTAGCGGCCATCATTTATGAATTGGGCCAAACTGCAGCGCTCTATTATTTTATTTCCTCCGCTGCCTCTTGTCTCTCGCCGGGAGGAATGTAAAGTGTACAGCGTCGTCTGTTTGAACTTGTTTTTACATTGGAGAGGGAGGGAGGGAGGGAGAGTAACTTCCAGACCCGGCCCTAAAGCCTCCCAGAGAGTCGACACGCTGGGGGATCCTGCTAACAGATCCTCTCTGGACTCCTTCTATGGAGCCTCCTGTTCCTCCTGCTCCTGCGGTTCCTCCTGTTCCTCCTGCTCCTCCTGTTCCTCCTGCTCCTCCTGTTCCTCCTGCTCCTCCTGTTCCTCCTGTTCCTCCTGCTCCTTCTGTTCCTCCTGTTCCTCTTGCTCCTCCTGTTCCTCCTGTTCCTCCTGCTCCTCCTGTTCCTCCTGCTCCTCCTGTTCCTCCTGTTCCCCTCCTGTTCCTCCTGTTCCTCTCCTGTTCCTCCTGCTCCTCCTGTTCCTCCTGTTCCCCTCCTGTTCCTCCTGTTCCTCGCTATGCACAAGGAGCCGCTTTGTTAAACCAACAGCAGAAACCAAAGATGGTTGAAAGGGACGCGGACATGTGACTGAAGTCTGAGTTCCTCCTGCAGGTTCTTCCATGTCTGACCTCGCTGGGTTGTGTTGCTGACGCGTCGTTTCTGATCAGGAAGGAGGTCATGTATCCTTCCTGCAGTTGTATCCCCTCCTGAAGGTGTGTGTGTGTGTGTGTGTGTATGTGTGTGTGTGTGTGTGTGTGTGTGTGTGCGTGTGTGCGTGTGCGTGTGTGTGCGTGTGTGTGTCTCCGAGCCTCGTTCCCTCAGGATACTCCATGCAATACACGCAAGACAGTCACAAGACAGCGTGCACAAAGCTAAACCATACAACTATTCTGCAACTTGAAAAAGTATGCGACATAAATGCTGCAAACTAAGAAATGAAAATTAATTTTAAATCGCAATAAAAAGCAAAACCCAAAACCACCGGTGCAGGAGAACAGGAAGTACTGACAGGAAGTACTGACACAGAGACAGGAGAATGGAGACGTCAGCGCTGAGTCAGCATGTTAACATGCATGTTACAGTAAGTCTTAGTGTACAATATTCAATATTTAATATTAAATATGCTGCCAAGGGCCAATTAAAGCAACTTGTTGCAAACTAACGAAACTAAACTAAACTAAACTAAACTGTGTACAGTCTGGGTAACATCAGTACATCTCCACGCCTGCTTCTCCTTTTTATTTATTTATCTGTATTTTTAACTTGTAACCTTTGTACTTCATGTGGTTATGTGTGTGTGTGTGTCTCTTGTGTTTTTTTTATTGCTACTGCAGCAGAACCAGAACCAGAACCAGAACCAGAACCTCGGGGGACGAATAACAAAAGGTCTTGAATTTGATTATTATTAATATTGTTTGATGTGTCGCGCATCAAAGTGGAGGGAAGAGGAAACATGGATGTGAAGTCATGGAGGCTCCGAATGTTGACTCTGGCTTCCCACCCGTCTCACTGCACCGCTGCTAGGAGGGCCATCTAGGGAGTGACCAGAGCCCTCACATCCAGAGAGAGAGACAGGGAGAGAGAGACGGGGAGAAGGAGAGAGAGACAGAGAGAGAGAGCGAGAGCGAGACAGACAGACAGAGAGACAGAGGATGGAGAGACAAAGGAAGTGGAAGTAACGAAGCAGAGTTTGGTTCAATGTTCAATTTGTTTGACAAAATATTTTGTCATTATTTGTTCAATTCCTCAAAACATTTTGCACATGGAGAGTGTGGCAGGGTTGGCCCTCACCACACGCCACCGAAGTGGCTTCCTTTGGGGCCCTCCGACACAGGACACGGGTAGATGGTAGGTCAAGATGTTTATTGGAGATTAAAAGCAGGTGGTATTCGCCGAGCTGGTGGTACAAACTGTCATGACTGTGGCTCCTCCTCGAGTGTGTGTGTTGATGGCTGGTTTATCCTGGGTGCCATGATTGCTCATGCACCACAGGTGTGCAGCCCCACCCAGCCAGAGTCCAATCAGTCTGACTCAGGCCAGGTGAGGCTGTAAACCAGCCATCAACAGCACACACATACACCCTCCACAGTCCTGCAGTACATTTCACTATTCTGGACTTTAGTTTCCATCATTCAGAATCAAAAACTCTACCCAACTCATTTAGATGCCAAAGTTTTGCTGGTGAAGAAACTGATAAATCAGACGAAGATTATGAGAAAGGTGCTTTATTTGTGTAAACGGTACATAGCGTCTTCATAACACCCCCAATAATTTTAAACTATGACATTTGTCTACATCATTACAAATACATCTGTAAAAAACTATATGCAATGTGTTTGCTTTCATGAATGGCTAAGCAAATAAAAAATACATTTTACAATCACTGCCATGGAATAGCCTCGCTTCTTCATACTTGAAACCTTTTTATGTAGTCAATATATGTACATTTCAAACGTTTACAGTCCAGTAACCAGCCTTATGTTATAAGGTAAAGGCCACAATAGATTCAAATGACCATACATTTATTACAGCTGACAGATTAAAAGTAGTTGTAATCCTTCCTGATATGAGACATAATGGCACAGTACCGCAGAGCATTCAATCCTAAAACAATGTTTGGCAAATATTGTTGACAAAAAAAGTGGTTTCTGCTACAATTACTTACTATCTAAACAAAGCGTGCCGCTGCATTATACAGCAACAAAACATCCCCTCTCCTGAACCACTTCTTTATAGTTCAACCTGTGGGTTCAACATGTAAGAAACATGAAAAAGGAATTCAGAGATACATTAAAGTAGTGGACACACGTTGTCTTTTCGTAAGGTGCAAGAAGTTAGTGAAAATTACGTAAAAGTACATTTACAAAAGCAAAAGCCTCCCACAGATTGTATGTAATTAACCCATATTGTTTTAAAATGATTTCATGGTAAAGTTCCTAGAGCCACCTTCCCAAAACGTTACCATGTCACGAGCATATCCAATTGTTCTGGAAATGGTGAATTTGGAAGTTCAACATTAGCATTATGAACATGCTTATTAATGTGTGTTTTAGATGCGTTGATTTAGTTGATTTAGAAATCTGAATGTAGATATGTTTTCTTTATTGGACATAATTCAAATTTAACAGCCCTCTTCTTAAAAGGCCTATGTAAACCAGAATAAAAACATTACATTTGTCATTAAAATGTTTTAATGCTAACCATGCTAAAACTTAGCATGGTTTGCTTTGATAATCAACTATAACCTTGGTTAAACTAGTGATGAATCAATGGATTATAATACATTCATCTTTGTTCAGTATTTCAAAGTGCATAAATAAGTTAAAAAGTACTACATAACACCCCCAAATAAATTCACCCCCAAAAAAAGAATAGAAAAAGATAGAAAATAACATTTAGGTAATGATCAAAATCACAATACAATGCGCCTTACCTGAACTTAAACTTAAAGTATACCCAAAACCACTATTCTTCTTAGTTATTTTAGCCTGATTAAATAGTGCAAAACACATTCTTCAAAAGAATAAAAAATAGCAACGCATTCCCCTTCTCCGTTGGTTTTAAATACACTTTGTTATATATACACTTTATGAAGCAGAGCTATTGGCTGTTGCCACATGATTACATCCAGCATAAATTGGTGAAATGCTTTCAAACTAAACAGCTATACACTGTCCAATGGCAACGCCCAGGCAGCTTATTGAAATTCCTTTGGAATTATCATAAAGAGTTCAGCTGAGCAATGTACTATAACAGTCAATCTGTGCAGGGTCAGAAGCATCCCTTTTTTTTTTTAGATGAGTTTGACCGATCATTTCCCCATCATCCAATAGTAGTAAATAATCATAGTGGGGATACTTTGACTGTACAACTGAGGATTTGGCACTATAATGGGCTGATGCAAAAGAACAGCTGTATATTGTATATTGAACACCTTCGTCAATAAACATCTGCTTTGCACGTAGATTTCTGTACACAGTTTCATTAGGAGAATAATGCACAGCCCTCACAGTAAGACTTCAGGATATTTCACCAATAATTTACTAAAACACATTCTTTCCTTTTGGGGATCATCATATAAAAATAAAAGCACAACTAAAATCCTGAGGCTTTCTTCCTTACTAGCACCAACTGGTTGACCACCACTACATGTTATAGACTCTGGTGGTGGCTGTAGTGGGAATCATGGCTGCATCCGACAGTGATGTGGCAGACGGTCGCTCCCGCCTCACATATCTCTGCTTCCTCACTTTGACAATAAAAGGGAGAATGACTCAATGTAATGGTATAACACGAAAATCAGAAATCACATTTTTTTAAACATATTAAAACATAAATCCATCGAAGGAATGTTTACCTCAAAGAGGCTTGGCAGAGATTCAATGTATGTTAGTTTATGTGAGGGAGCAACATTTACTAGTCAGGGTCTGCCAACACAGCACAATTGCGTGTGTGTGCACACGTGAGAATGCTGCCTGTCCGACGAATCAGACCATACCATCCAGCAGATAAGAAGAGGGGAGGAAACAGTCTTCATTTTGAATATTGTATTTCTGTATTTTGATCCCAAATGGAAATATGATATATTATTCTTACTATTATTATCATCTTTATTTTCTTTTAAGAATTATGTATTTCTAATTACCGGTATTTATTTAAAAGCATTGGCAATAGTGAATGATACAGGTATTCATGAAACACCCATACTTGTTTAATAATGGTGCCTTATTTCTCTGATTCCTCTTTTTTTGTAAGTTTATTAAGTCAAGTTATTTTTGTTTTGCTATTTTTACAGCAATCAATGAGGCATCTGTAAACTTGCAAAATCTATAAGAGCTCTTTGAAACTTAATTCTGGACTTAAGTTGCCTTTTCTTCATACACCATCAGCAGAACCGCTAAGCTCCATTTCTTAAAACGTAAGGCAACACCTTTCCCCACAGTTTAGTATCAACGTTTATCATCTTCCACCTCAACTTCAATTTACTTCAACTCAAAGTAAAACTTCCCTTGGAAAGCTGATGCTGTGACCAACTACAACATTGGCAAAACTTCCCTAAAGCTGAAGCTATATTTGATGTTATGTTACATTAGCCTCTCATTCCCGCATCTCCCAATTCTAACTAGATCGTTGGATTGATTGATTTAAATTGAACATGTCTGGTAGAATAAAACATTAGGCTACACTTACCTGATGAGGAGGGTATCATGACAGCCTAAAGAAACATATTGACAGTCACTGTTAGTCATGTGTAAATTGGATATGAAACTAACTTTACCCCAGCCACGTCCACTATTCTCTCCTGAACATTGCGCATTTGTTGCGGTAGATGATATTTTTAATATTAATATAGCAGCAAACAACTATTGGCTATGTAAAGATATAGTGGAGTAATGGCGTCTGGACCAGAAAATGAAGTCACACTCCTTCCGTGTTGTAATCCGAGCTTCTCTTCTCGAGATGTACATCCTCTTGCTTGCCTACTGTACTATGTTGTCACTTGACATTATACATAAAGGTAACTATGTTGTTGGGTCTTCACACGCAGCTCTGTGATCCACAACGACTTGCAGCCAACACAAAGGGAGGAGGGAAGGGGGAGGAATGCGACATTAGGGGAGAGGAGTTAAGAAGGTAAAGAACACGCCCACTTGTTTAGTTCTGAGAACCTGGGCCCTCATTTATCATGACTTATCTGTCAAATGACAGATCTAGCATCGTTAGAGGATGTGGTGGGGGCTGATTTAGCATTGTTAGAGAACTTGGTTGGGGCTGAAGGGAGCATGTTTTCAGCTCGACTGGTCGTGACTGTTTTCCAAAGATGGCGCCCGCTTGTTTTCGTGAAGGCACTGGCTTTCTAAACTTTATT
>JAOPJH010000124.1:10225359-10235610 GCA_027122575.1 Merluccius polylepis | reverse complement strand
CCCCCCCCCCCCCCCCCCCCCCCCCCCCCCCCCCCCCCCCCCCCCCCCCCCCCCCCCCCCCGGGCGGGGGGGCGCCGGGCCGCGCGCCCGGCGGCCCGGCCGCGGCCCCCCCCCCCTCTCTTCCTGTCATCCCCATTTAAATCACAGCCAATCAGGACTTGGGATGGCTCCAGATGTGCACACGGCCCTTAACACTTAAACGACTGCCAGGTGGAGGTGAAGAAGTGGACTACTGAGGGCTTCAGGACCCTCTTCTTCTCCTGGGCCTCCTGGGCTCCACACCGCACCTCATCTCAGAGACAATTACGCTAGAAAATGGGCATTCGCATTCACGAATGTCAGATTTCAGCAATTTCTTAGTCCATCGCTGGATCTCAGAGTTGCTGACACCGCTGAAAGATGAGCTTTGCCATTTCTTGAAACTGGCAAAGAAAATATGTTTTAAAGATATTTGATTTGTGGTACAACGACAAAATCAGCTTTGAGCCTGCACTATTTCCTCCCTGACAATAGCCTAAATGCATTATGGTCAGTTAGTATTGACGGATCCAGCGGATGTAAGGGAAGTAAACCAGAGAGGATAAATAGGAACTGCTTTATTGTAAGACTGCATTTGAGGAGATGGAAAAGTCTTTTTTTTCTCCCTAATACACAAAGCGATTGAAGACAGTTATTGATTTAGCTTGACGGGCTCCAGTGATGTTCTTTCTCTTACTGCTTTATTCAGGGTTTTTTTCTTATTCCCTTTGCACACCGTGTTTTGGCACACATTACATCCTGTTCGTATACATTTCCTTTTTGGTTGCGCTCCAACGGTGAGTTTCTGATGTCCTTTCTCTAACCTCGTCTTAAATAACTCTCCCTTTTCTACGCAACATTTATGTGGCGGTTTTTTTTCGCCTTCAAGGTCTTATCGCGAGTCTTACATCCAAGCTGCACATTACAGGAGAAAGAGGATTGAGGGAATTGAATGTGTGCTTGTCATTCTTGACATGGTTCATTCACTACAGGAAAAAACTTGTAGTGTGGCCTTGACCTTCGCTTTGTACGTATCTTTGTACGACATTCAGCCAGAATAATATTAATAATAATAAGCTAATGCTGGCTCACATCGAAGCATGTCAAAACCTAACAATGACATCAACAACATTCATTCATTTTGGTGAAGGCAAATGCTATTGGATTGTAGTTTTCTTTAAAGACATCATGGACCTATCATTGTTATTTACTCTTTGTTGCGTAACAGTGATTACATTCGGCGATGTGTTTTGATGACATCACCCTCATCCTCTGCACGGATGGTCGACATGTATGGTCTTGTTTTTATAAAACCGTCGCCAATTGAACCGTTTTGTCTGTTCCAATCTTGTTCAGGAAATGGGAGACATGGGTGACAAAAGCCTGACAATGGAGCAGAAATGGGAATATTGAGTGCCGTCCTATTAGGACGATTAAACGTTTTTTTATTTATTTAAACAAAATAAAACAAAAATTGTTTGATTAAAACAAATCAAACAAATCAAAACAAAATACCGTCACGTACCGTTGTGCAGTGGAAACACGTGTCGTGTCGTGACATGATGTGTTGTGTACACAGCAGCCAGTCCCAAACCGAGCTTGGAGAAGAATCCACACCTTCTTCAAGAGGAGTTTTAATACCTCAGGAGCCATGACACATAACCTCTCCTATCACAGTGATAACAGTGAACCACCTCCTCTCCTATGACAGTGATAATAACAGTGAACCACCTCCTCTCCTATGACAGTGATAACAGTGAACAACCTCCTCTCCTATGACGGTGATAACAGTGAACCACCTCCTCTCCTATGACAGTGATAACAGTGAACCACCTCCTCTCCTATGACAGTGATAACAGTGAACCACCTCCTCTCCTATGACAGTGATAACCGTGAACAACCTCCTCTCCTATGACATTTATAAGTGATCCTCCTTTTTTGGCAACCCCTTGCTGAAATCGAAAGCATTTCAGAAATAATGGTGAATGGTATGGAGTCTATTGGCAGCTTGTGCTTGCTTTTACGTATATATGTATTAATACATGTTTGTAATTGGCGTCTTTAAGGTCCTATCACTGTCTACCTAACCCCAAAACCAAACCCACAACAACATATTTCAGGTATGAGGAGTATCGCTCGACAAGAATGTGTGTAAAGCCAACGTGTCGGAGCAAGCACATTGTGTATTATTAGGCATGCAGGCGTCTCCCACTTGACATGTCAGATGGCAAGTTCCCATAAACAATATAGAGATATTAGCTATTATTCCTCAGCTTGGTGGTGTTTATTTGTTGCAGTATCTGAGGTCACTTGCAGGTTTCTGAAGGGCTTTGTGAAGTTTCACTACACATGCAAGCTAACCCCAAACTACTTTTTCTGTTGACAAAACGTCTGTCAGTCACAGACGGTCTCAAAAATGACTTGCAGCCCTATACTATTTTCTAGAGACCCTTTTTAAAATTAAGATTAAGATTAAGATTTACTTTATTAATCCCACATTGGGGAAATGCTTTTATCACTCAACTTTTTACATGCAAGGAGAGATGGTAGAGTGACAGGCTGCCAGGTAGCGGCGCCAGGGAGCAGTTAGGGGTTCGGCGCCTTGCTCAAGGGCAACTCAGCAGCGCCCAGGAGGTGAACTGGCACCACTCCAGCCACCAGTCCACACTCTGCACTGTGGTCCGTGCTGGAATTGAACCGGCAACCCTCCGGTTCCCAAGCCAAGTTCTCTACGGACTGAGCTACTGCTGGCCCCAAAATTGTGATCAATAGTCAGCCTCTCGGTCATGGGAGCGATTAGCTCAACAAGGAAATAAAGGAGGGGAGGATTTAATTCAACCTCGAGGGGACTAACGCATGATGTGACACACATCCTCCGTCAGACGAAGGTGATCCCAGGGGGGGAGAGAGGGAGAACAAATTATTATCCGCCGCTCTCTCTCTCTCTCTCTCTTGGGAGGTGCCGAGCGGAGCTGCATCTGGCCCTGTCTCCAGGGACGCCGCTTGGCCCATATGGCCCACTGTCGCAACCCATCTGGCACTGGTCTCTATTATAACATGCTTGATTAACCTGAGGCGCCACTTACCTCACCCGCCTCCCTCCCTCCCCCCCCGACACCTCATCCGAGGCTGCAGGGTTTAAAATGAACACCAGCCACCATCACCAGACATTTGACATTTGGCAGGTAAGAAAAAACACAGCGTTGCATATAACAATTGCTTGGCAGAATTTTCAATCTTTTTGGAGAATTTTCCAGAATTTTGGACCCTGCACACGCGTGACAAATCCACATCCTATAAGTCCATGCTGGTTCCACCCCCTCCATCGTCAGCCCTCTGCTGGGTCCCCTGGGTCGGCCTCCCCTGATCACAACACCTGATCCATCTCGGAGAATAAGTCTCATCGCACATGAGTCATGAGTCAATGCTCTGAATATAAATAAAGGCGTTTAAAAGCGGTTGTGTTCACCAGTGTGTCGCCAAAACCGAGAGTTGTTTTGTTGAGCGTTTGCGCTGCAATATGCTAGTGAGTTACTTCACCAGAACCAAGGTCTCGCTGTGCTGCAGTGAGATTTAGTATTTTATTTTTGTGTGCGTACCTTTTTGATTCAGGGCCTTGATGCCATGTTTTCTTGTCCTCCCCCTCCCGCGTGTCGGCGCCGAGACCCTGACTCAGCACAAACAGGAATCAGCAAAACGACCCGTCACTAACTTGGGAGAGTCTGTAGCACGTAATTTTTTTTGCTGATTCTAGAAAATGTCTCCTCTTACTACTTCACTTGATAATGTGATCCAGTTAATCCGTCAAACATATTGGCAGTAAGGTGACAAAAACTGACCATATAATTCTTCGTTTAGCGGCGTTTGTCTCTGTGGGATTAAGAGAGCAGGGAGCCTGCATAGACCAGCAGTAAATGACATTGACAAATCGCAGGGCTGTAGCCTTAATAACTCTTGCTGCTGCTTGCTGCAACTCACTTGCTCAACTGAAATGTGATTTCCCACAAACTGGCTGTAGACGTATTTTGCTGCTAAATAGGACGTTTGCCAATAAACGTCTGTACATTTAGATTGTCCATGTCTTTTTCAAAGTGGCACCTTAAATGCATCTATATCGTTTCAAATGTTATGGACAGTCAAGTCTCATTTCTGAATGTTGTGCTTCAGTTTACAAAGCTGTGATATTGTGAGCTGTATAAATAGCTTATAGAGATTCTGCAGCTTTTCGAGGAGTATTAAGATTATGATTCTAGCATCCTACCACATTGCTTCTGGTGGTGATTTTAGCTGTCTATGGGATGTGTGGACGCTACAGGATACATGGGGAATGATGTGCACAGCGGGGTGTTTTATAGCCAGGCATGATAAGAAGTGAACCTTTACCAGCTTCCTAAAGTCATTGTCTCTAAATCCGCTGAACTGGAAGTGCACTGTTATGGAATAGAAATTGGGTATTAACAATATACACATATCTTATGCAAGGATAAACCAGTGACATGCATCTCGGTTATCAGTTTATAATTACTATCATATATCTTGGTGTCTGCATGGTAAATAAGTAAGGGATAATCCACAACGAAAAATAATGCACTTCGTGGAGGCAAATCCCCTCCGCTTCGCGGCGGGGGTTTCTTAGCCGCCGTGAAGTGCATTATTTTGTGATACATGCTTGGAATGGATTATCCCGCTTATACCATGGCCACTTACGAATCAATAAAAATATAAGGATGTTGATTCATATTTTGGGGTAATTCTGTCTCAAAAGTACAACTTTTAGCTGCACTACTTTGTATGCCTGTAAACAAACGGCAAATGACCAGAGAGATATATGGGTCTGACTAATGCCTGATGTCAGTCAACATTAGATTCATATGGAATTCAGACGTTACATTATTACTGAAGTAAATAGACAAAAAGACAGCCTTAGTAACGACATGGTAACGTTACTTTATTACTCAAGTAAATGGAGGTTGTCTCTATTTACTGGAGTAATAAGGTAACATTGCCATGTCGTTACTAAGGTCGTCTCTTAGTAACGACATGGCAACGTTACCCTTTCATTACCAGATTGCTATACTGTTATATGCAATTGTGGTAAATGAATCTGGAGATCCTGGATCTGTTGAATGAGTCAGTATGTGAGATCTCAGTGCTTGAATTGAATGGTTTTGTCCTGTCAGTGTGACTGTAGGTTTAGGTTCGGTGCTGCTAGAATATCATAATTATGACTCTGGAATGACGGGGAATGAAAACATACAAAATATGTAATTTCTGTCACAATCACTAGTTGTTATGCAATGACTAGATTTATCTTGTACCTCCTACTTACTGCCAGAAAGAAAACATTAGATGAGCCATTTCCAGTTTAAGTCAGGGTAGTAATATGTGGGTGGCTGCAACTCCTACAGATTTGGCAAATAGATGTGCTAAACAGGAAATGGAGACAGGGTAGGACTGGAGGACATGATAGGAAAACGATTGGAGTCATCTCGCAGTCAATATATTGGATTCCAGTGGATTTATTTTTCATTTTCATATTTTCATTTGTCATTTTTGCATCAGACATTAGTTTTCTATTTTACTGACACATTACAGGAAATGCAACCTTTTGATTGTTAAGTACGCCTGTGGAGATTGTGTGAAATAATTGCTTTTTTTTTTGGCAGCGCAGCATTTTTTTCCGACATGTCGAGGTGAAACTAAATAAACCCAATAATGCTGACGACTAATAAGCTCCTGGGGGCCGAGATCCCAGCAGCATATCATATCATGGACAGTAAAACAAAGTGGTCAGTGCTCACAAACCACTAATGTGCTTTTGTGTCGCTCCAGGCTCTGCCCACGTCATCATGTACACCTCAACATACCCAGCCGTGCCTTGAAGTGGTTTCTGTCAATCCCTGTAAAGGCCAGGGGGGGTAGGGCTGGGTCTGGGTTTGGGTTTTGGTTCGGCAGACCAGATGAGGGGGTGGCAGTGGGATGAGTAAAGCATTACAGAAAGCGGAGCCATCTGTGGAGGAAGTGTGGAAGGAAGTCGGGAAGTGAAAGAGCGTTAGTCAGTATCAAGTGCTGAGGGCTGCTGGCGAAAGGGAAGAGGAGGGACAGGGGTTGGTTTGGGGTTACTGGGTGTACTTACTGTAGAGTTATTTATTTATTTATTTTAGCATTCATTGTTGATCCCTGCTTGTGTTTAGCCCTGCTGAAACTCCTCTGTGCTATGAAGATAGGACTCTAAAATTATGGTTTGCAATATGAAATATTGTGGCAGAAATCTCCTAGGGTGTGGGGGCTCATGTACAACCATAACACGTTTGATGTTGGAAATTGAAGGGGAAATTGTAATCACTCTTGTTGTGCCTAAACAGTGAATATGCCATCACAATAAACCTTTTACAATTTCCACCTAACCTTTGTCATCTCTCTTAAATGATGAATCTGAGCCGTATCAGACCACCCCCTCCCCTGTATTTTGTCTCCTAATGAATTGCGTTTTAGGAGCCTATCCTCCCTCTCTGCCTCTCCTCCTCGCTGCGTTAATGGACAGCGTCGCCGTGGTATTTGCTCTCTCCGCCAACAAAACTCTTTGCACAGTCTGCGTGAATAATTTATGTCATAATTGGTCCTCAAAAAAACAATCAAATAATTCACTTGGTGAACTGTAGAGGAGTACTCACCTACTTACTCTTGCTTTATCCGCTGTGTGCCTTCTTGCAATTATGTCATGGGTCGTTATCCTTCCCAAATACACGCTTTTAAGCATCTCCCGTCTCAACTGTCCCCCCTCTTGTTCTTGTGCCTAATGAATTACAGAGCAAAAAGTGCCCAGTCATTGCCGCTATCTCCTGAAGAGGGATGAAACCGGTAATTTCACCTAATCCTTCCAGGCCCAGATTCTGTTTTATTTCAGCCAGCAAATGATAAGAAAAACCGCTGAGGTGAAATTAAGTTATTGTCAATTTTCCATCCTGCAGGCTATGCTAGTGCAGGCGTCGACACGGTAGCAGCAGCGTAGCGCCCCCACATAGTCTGATGTCAATCATGTTGCGTTGTCTTTTTTATTACTTTAGTTGTACAACCCTTTGAAAGTAAGCTAGCGCAGGTTTTAACACTGTAGCACTAGCAACACGATGGTAGGCGTATGTCATTAGCTTCATGGTATCATGGTGCCCACAGACTAAGACGTTGTTTGTGGTTACTTTTTTACCCTTCCCTTTTAAAATAGTTGGAAGTGACAAATTTGGGAAAATAAGGGACCAGTGGAAACTGGACATGGACACCGATGGTTTGAGGCCGTATTGTGGGAGAAGTGAGCGACGGTTAGCTGTGCCTTCCTTACCGACACACACAGCATTAGCAGCGCTAATTAATTGTAACTTGAGCGCCAGGGCTTTGAGAAGTAGATGGAGCACAAACGCGGCCCTCCTAATGGTTGTTGGGCCTACGAGGCGGGGAAGACCCCTATCAAAACAACATTATGGAAAGGGGCCCCTGAACGCAAACTCAAAACACACCGATGCGTTCACCTTGCTGTCCATCGATCAAAAGAGACATGTTGGATTATGCACAGGTGGATTACCGCTTCTCTCCCGACCGTTGCAATTACTGAGCCGCGCTCATTAAAGGTGATAGTGGAAAGTTGTGTAATGGCCTGGGAGTGTTTGGTAGTGTCTAGTCCGCTTGTAATGTGTTCAGATAATAACCGTAACATTAGCATCTGCGTCTCCCCCCTGCGTTTCCCCCCTGCTTTCCAAAGAGAGAGTGTCTGATTCCCCAGACTGAGTGAAGCACTATAGAGTGACTGGAAGGGCATGAGATCACTGAGCTGGCTAATACGCTTCATTGTGGATGTAATTTGTAAAACGCTGTGCTTATCTTACCGGCTGCTTCTACCTCCCCTCCAGAAGCTCCCTTCATGTATAACTTGTTGGTTATTAAACTTTTTTTCCCTCTCGTCTTTATTCTTTTGATTGAAATATGTTTCAGTTGACTAAATATAGCCATTCATTATCTCACGTTATCAGTTAAAGCCCGTCACTGAGAGTTTAGGGAATGTAGAAAGCAATATGTTCCTGGACATGGAGGCTAGACTTTACCTGTAAAGTTGTAATTTATTGGCGGTATCTCCTGATAGCACCTTGCTAGGATCTGAAGGTGTGGGAGGCTTTTTAATCTCCGTCTGCTTTCTTCCCTGCTTGCTTTGTTCTCGAGCCGATTGAGGAGCCGCCTCAAGCTGTTTCTAGTCAGTGACCTTAAAAGTTTGATCTTTATTTTTGATATAGGCCTACATATCATTGGATATTTTTATTGGAAAGATGTTGTTACAACTAGCTGCTATTCATTGCAATTCGCTATTTATGAATATACTGTAGCTGGTTGATGGCTGGTTTACAGCCTCACCTGGCACCAGTCAGACTGATTAGACTCTGGCCAGGTGAGGCTGTATACCAGCCACACCCTCCACATACACAAATCGAAAGTACGTTTTAATCAGTATTTTATACAGTCCATGCGCGTTACACCCACACCAGAGCTCGGCTGGTCACATGATCTGCGTTTTAGTTAGGTATCGTTCTCCAAGTGTAGAAATATTAAATAAATGATGGCTATATAGAGCGCTGCTGCCCAACGGTTTCGCTTGGAAGCCCCGTCTCCTGGGCAGGTAGACACCTGGGCAGGTAGACACTTGGGCAGGTAGACACCTGAGCAGGTAGACACCTGGGGAGGAAGACACCTGGGCAGGAAGACACCTGGGCAGGTAGACACCTGGGCAGGTAGACACCTGGGCAGGAAGACACCTGGGCAGGTAGACACCTGGGCAGGTAGACACTGCCCAGGTGTATACACTGCCCACCTGCCCACATATACCTGGGACTCATACTGGTGATCGCATCTTCAGTTCGAGTCACATCGCTAATTCAGAGCGTGAATATCTGTTGAATATCCAATATCAAAGAAATCTGTGGTTCAAGCTTCATAAACTGCCACTGAGATGTGTGATTATTTTTAATCCATCACCACAGCAGCGCTATGTCGCTGTACATTTAACTTTCAGTTTTGATGTCGGGACGTTCCGGGTGGGCGGAAATTATTGTAAAACGTGTGAGTAACTCCGCCCACCTGGGTAACTCCGCCCACCCAGGTAACTCCGCCCACCGGACCAGCTACTACATGTTGGCATACAAACCTATTTTATACAACCTCTCAACAACAGTGCATGACTGCAGTATGACTAATGATATATCCTGCTCCAAAACGTTGCCAAAATAAATATCAACATAATATGTTATGTATAAAGATGTCAAAAAAAGTACTACAAAATGATTTTTCGATTTTGACACTTAAGTACTTGTTTACCCGAGTACACGGTGGGCGCCGACGAGCGCCACACGCGTGTTGATGCACACGCCGTTGAACATGTCGCCGAGAGCCGTTACCTGTCGCAAATCTTTCTGCTGGTTGAACTTTAATTGCTTTAATTCCTTTTGTGTGCTGTGCTGAGTGCCATCGCAATTGCCTGCCAAACAGCTTGCAGCTTGTTTGCGATCATTGTTCTTTGATTCTGACTCATTGTGCTCTGACTCATTTGTCTTTTGGCTCAGTAGGGCTTCTTTCATAATTTCTGTTCTGTGTCAGTAGTTCTAGAGAAAAATACCAAATACCACCACGTTAACAACATGGGTACTGGGGTAGACATTAACATTTAAAATGTCATTCTGTGGCTTTTTGATGACATGGTCTTATTTCAAACAGCGTGTGTGTGTTTTGGAAATGACTCACCCTTCAGAAAACCCTGATCCTGATACTACAAACCAGCAGACGCTAACATACCACAGCCAGGATGTGAGTTGGGACCAGACATACTGGAGGAGCTTCCCCACATGGGATAATATTTACATACCTTCGTGTTTCCCATCCACACACACGCCACTGGTGTCCTTGTTGAGCTGTGGACATGTGAAGTTCCTCCAGTGCGTCCCAGATGACCGTCTTCCGGGCCATACGTGGACTGATTTATTAAACGTGGAAGTGGCGTGCGTAGCTAAAAGTGGCGTTGGCTAAAAACCTCTCTGCAAATGTTCTTGCCGAGGAACGCCCTTCGCTGTGTTCGGTTTCCTGCGTTTCAAGGACTCGGGGAATCAAAAGTTGCCCGACCGAAAGTTGTGCTCAAGGTACCAGGCGTGTGTGCGGCGCCGCTCGCACGCCGCCCGCTCGCACGCCGCCCGCTCGCACGCC
>JAOPJH010000124.1:10186869-10200346 GCA_027122575.1 Merluccius polylepis | reverse complement strand
TTCCTTTTAACAATCATGGACCACTGGTCACTTTTTATTTTTTACTAAGTATCCCACAGCGGCTTCATGAAAATGTTGTACTTCTCTTTTTTCTTTAGTTTTTGTTTATTTTCCGCTGCGCCGCCGCCGCCCAGCACATCTTCCCTTTCATTTAGTTTGGTTTTTCCATTGTTTACCGAGAAGTAAAGTTTCCACTCTGGTCAGATGTGAACGTTTAGCAGACTGCAGGCTTTTGTTTTTTTTGCTTTTGGCTCTGCGGGGGGTGAAATATGTGAAAATAATGTTTCCCAGTAATAAGTGAATAAAACCACTACTGCTTACAATAAAGACCCACAGCCACAGTACTGTGCGTGTGTGTGTGTGTGTGTATGCGTGTGCGTGTGTGCGTGTGCGTGTGCGTGCGCGTGTGCGCCTTCACTTAAAAAGAGACATGAGATAGTAAGATTGTGTTTATTACTTTTCGTTGTAAAGTCTGCTAATGTAAGGTACAACATGGATGTAAACTACAGATACTGCGGACGCTTGAGTAATCCTGGGAGTTGTAGTTCAGTTGAAGTTGAAGAACCTTCTCTCCTGGACCTCTGGTCACGTTGTCAACCAGCTCTATTCATATTTTACGTCCTACTTTTTATAAATCAAAAAGCTTTCGGTTGCTAAGTGCTTGCAAGGACGTTCCTGGTGGGATATTTTATTGTTTATGTTTTTAAAGTTCAGGGTTTAAAAAATATATGCTGATACCTCCAACTGGTTGGAAAACGAGATGTAAGAATTAAAGGTATAGTCAGCGATCCTAATCCAAAGAGGCTCGGACCGAGCTTTTCCAGCCAATGGGCAGCAGGGGGCGTTTGTGCACAGTGGCGAGAGATGGGGGGGGGGGGGGAACACTCCCATTCCCCAGAATCGCTGACTATACCTTTAAATCACGAAAATAATAGTCCACTAATAGTGAGTTATCAGCTCCTACTCGAAGGCTCAGGGTAAATTAATTTGATATGAGCACTTCTCATGTTGTTGCATGCGTGTACCAATGTTGCCTTTTACACACCAATCAAAACGGCCAGCGGTCTAAAAACGATTGAGTCTAGAACGGCGTTTGCGTTTATCGGAACAAATAGAGAGGTGCAGGAATGAGTCCTAAAACCCGGAAGTCCGTTGGCGTGTCGGCACTTCCTGTTCCCTCGTCTCGAAGTCAACAGGTTTTCTGAATGGGTTTTTGGTTCGATGGCTGAAATAAGATCTGTGGTTTTAACACGAGTTTAAGAGACATTGCCACGTTTTGGTCTACGACATAACATATGTCAGTAAATACCCCACTCGTGAATTTTGAAGCTTTTACGTGTCTTAAAAAACTTCTGGCGATTGCATTTATGCTTCAAAAGAAAAAAAGTTGTGTTCATTGGTGAAGATTATCTCGCTTAACAAAATGTGAGTATCATAAACTTTTGTTTGCCACAGAGCTTATTTTCTGCAATAATGCAAAATCCAATGGGGAAAAACCCATTGGCTAGTTGTCACGGGAACCCAGGGCGATGCTAACTTCCAGGTTGGCTAACTTCCAGGTTGGCCTACAGAAATACGTCATCCCTGCACCACTCTATCGGCTATGAGAAGCAGGTAATTATCGTTATCGTATCGTGTTGAAAAAACAAAATCATAATGGTGCATGCCTAATGAAGAGCCTTCCTTCATTATAAACATGACCCACTTTAGACCGAGGATCCTGGGATCAGCGATCCTGTTATCGGTCGGTGTTTATCTTTATTGACATGACTCATGGCACGTGGCACGCTGACCACTTTGGGTTGATAACAAAGACGAAGACTGACGTGTAACATCTCAGAAAAACTGCTGAATCCAACACTTCATACGTTGACAGACGATAATCTGTAGATAGCTTCATGTGTGTGATGCATGAATCCATACAGCGGCCTCAGTTAGTCTGCACCTTAAAATACCTCTTGTTCCTCCAGTGCTTATTTGGAGAACCTACCTCTTTCCTGGAGCATGACGTGGTGTCCGCTCAGCTGCTATATTTAGACCTGGCTCCACTTCAACATACCACCATGTGTCTTAAGAACACGCTGAACACAACCACCAGGAGCATGGAAAACCGACCATTACATCCCTGATCCCGCTCCACCCACAGGCTACCCTGCCGTTCGACGGCCAATCAGGGGCCTGCGCCGCCCAGACCCCTGTTACGAACCGATCTAGAGAGTTGATGCAAGGCGGCGCTCTCTCGCTCACCGTTGGGAGGTATTTAGGGAGGGAGGCAGGGAGGGAGAAGTGGGGGTGGGGTGACGCACTCATGCTGAAAGTTTCCTGTACTGCCAGAAATAGCAGTGGTGTGTCTACTGGAGGCCCTTAGACCAACCCCCCCCCCCCCTTGCCCCCCCTCTTCGTCCTGTCTGATGTGAAGGTGAGATATGATCCTGTCTGCTGGCTCCGTGAGGTTGAAGCCCAGCCCTGTCTGGGCGTTTCTTTCTAACACGCCCATGCGAGCTACACGCCAGTCACATGCCTGGGGCATGTGACTTTTTTGGGGGCATTTTCACAACCAAGCCGAGAGGGAAAAGTTGGTTAAAGTCAAGCGGAGGGTTGCGCCGCGTAGTTATTTCCATTTCCTGTTTGGCTGCACTTGGTGTGAAATAACGTTTGCAGTGTTTTTGTTGTGTTTGTTTACTGCGCTGAGCCTGGCTGCGGTGCAGAAAGGTCTCCAGGCGGTTTAGTTGTTAATTATCATCATGTGAACATATAGGCACGCTGAAGTCACAGCTCAAAGGTCTGGTATCGTTCTTTGACCTCGGAGGCTGTGCAACTTCACCCTATGATTTATAAAGTGGGTCCAGCATATGTTCATCGTGTTTTGTAAATTGGATATGGAATTAAGTTTCATACCAATCATCAAAAGTGAAACATTTATCAGGAAGACGGTAGACTTGTTGAATCAAAGCTTTCAGTTGTGCAGCTATCCTGTTTTTAAAGGGCTTTTGTATTGTGAGCCAAACTCCTCCTTTATATTAACTCTCGTAGTTTAAGTCACCTATTCAAACGGACGAGGTCCCAAAACCTGTGCTTTGATTGGAGCAACCTTCAATAACCTACACAAGAAAGGAGTGGTTTCTTATTGGCAACTTTTAAGTAGATTGGCAAATAATGTGGAGAAATAAAGTCGCTTGGCTTTACTTTGGCTGATTCACTTGTAAGTGCTTTTCCCCTCCAGACCTGCCGAAAGTCTTACGTGCGTCCCAGAACTGCATGTAAATGTGTTTGGGCTGAAACTGAGCGCCTCTATGAATGTCCTCATTCATCTCTCACCTGTTGTGGGGATTGTGGTCTGGTTTTCGTCCGCTTCTCCACCGGCGCTGGTTAAACTCTTGACCGCTGGAGTTGTGGTCACTGGTCTCTGAAGGTCCACATGGGCTGGCAGGACCCTGACGTTGTCCACACCTGGTTTTAGACGCAGGTTGTGCTGAACTCTGTTTTCCTATAAGACTGTTGCATTTGGACATTAAATGGCAAAAATTGTGTCTGATGGGGGAGTGGTGTGGATATTGCTAGAGGGGGAGATGATTGAATGACAATAATATTCCTTGTTTCCCGTTTCTGTGTTTATTTTGGTCTGAGAAAGCCTTGACACTGTCACTTCCAGCTGTCTCCCCACCAGCTCGCTGTCCACCAGCCTAGCGCCGACTGGGTTTGTTTTCCAAGTAAAACAACGGGTTGGCTTGGTGGCTCTCATGGCGTTTGCATTCCTGTTGGGATGTGACTGTAGCTTTTTGAAAAGGGCTGTTAACGGCAGTCGCCAATGTAACTCACATCGGATCCACCCCGGCTATATATATATATATATATATATATATATATATATCACTAAAAACAATTGCTGTGCTTTCTTGTGTCCGAGACTCGTCACCATGTCTGCAACTGCTTGATTCGTTATTATTTGTTCGTTCCTATAATTGTATAATTAAAAAGGTTAATGTCATTGTTGACATTATTATTATATCCGAATGTAGCCTAACTAAACGAGGCCTTTCCTTTTTTAACCCTTCGAAGGAAAAACCCTTCAGTCCGGGTCATAATGCCTACTAAATAAATCTACTAATACACAAGCACACCACACCATGCACTGTCATGGGTCGTCGCTGTGTGTACCATCGAAGCACTGGTAGTCGCACATTTTAGCCCTACCAGGGATGGGTGTGTACGCCCACTTCTGCACTTTGATACCAAGCCGAAGGCACTGGCTCCCCTATATCTCGGAACAGGATGGTATGGCCCAGGCTACAAGGCATGTGATTGCAAAGGCATCATATGACAGGCCCTTTAAACAGAGCGCACACACTCTCCACCAGCAGGTCTCTTTCAAACTTTTAACGGCCAAGCTGCGTCAACGGCCCGGAAGCACACCATCTGGTTTTTAAAGAGGCCTGAAGATAAGAAACCTGCTTTAGGAAGTCGTGTCTACAGCTATCTGTCAGAAGTGATCGTGGTTTTGCATATGGACAGACGCTTGTTAGACTACTTAATTTGTGGTGGGACTGCCAAGTTTAGTTTGTGGTGGTTTGAGCACAAACTTGACTGAAAAATAAACCTTCCTGTATGTAGCCTACAGGCTAGTCGATTATCCATAGCATGGGAACCTTCAGCTGACCTCCTTAAAGCTCAACCGAGGGCCACAATCCCTCCGCATGAACGGTACCAAACGATTCCTGGCTGCAAATGTTTGCAGCCAGGAATCGTTTACAGTCGAAATTAGGAGCAATTGCACTGCAGTCACCTCTGACCCAGGTTTTATTATTAGTGTTTTGTCCCCCTTCTAAAGTATGTGCCTGTATTGAAATAGTTTCTTGGGCACTGCATACACAATGGCCTGAATCATATCCTGGGTACCAGGATTGTAATGGGAAAGATATTTCCTGAGGCGAGTCTTGGGATCGCCACAGGAAAAATGGCTAACAGGAAGTCATTACATAATCCTTTCCGGGAACACAAGGGAGTCGAGCTGATCAAAAGTGAGATTGGCTGGGATGGCTTTTGATCCACTTCCCATCAATTAGGTTGTTGACTACAAGAGTATGCAATGATCCCAAAACAAGCATTGGCCATTGTTGGATTAAAAACATTTTGAACATTCATACAATTCTCAATCGTCTTTTTTTGGGGGGTTGTACTTACACACAGCTTGGATCCAAGTAGACCCATTTCAGTGTGGATGTTACCGTACACCCAACCAGGAAGGATGACCCTTCATTGGCAAAGCTGCTGACTTTTAAAAGCCTAAATTACATCTCCCAACAGCAAGTTGTAAAGCACCAATTTACACCACAAAACTGGTAATTAAATGCTATTGCAGCCTGATATAGTTCCTCCTCCATGGTGGTCCCCTCCCCTTGCATGGTATCTACAAACATGAAGGGCCTTCATCTATCTGGCAAACCTTTTTTAAATGTATTTTATCCAGCAGTTCTGGTTTTGTTTGATAGCTTTGTGCTATGGCCATCTTTACTCTTGAATATCAATGCTATGTCAAAGTTGATTCAATAAATAAGGACCATATGGACGCCGTTCTGTTGCTCTTTTACAAGCATATGGAGATGCTTAGATCCGTTGCCAGCTGGTGTGTATATTAAGGCTCAGACAGGGATTTCTCTTTAATTGCAATGTAAGTAAACGGGCTGTAATGCGTCCCGTTTGATATTGTCCTCTACTTTATCATCCTTGTTTTCTATTCAAATGCTACACCAACACTGAGATTAGAAGAGAAAACATTCTTGTGAGATAATTTGTCGTCTTAACTTAAGATGGGCAATTTAGAGGAAGTGATCCTCTTTGGAGTCGACATGTCCTCCAGTTTATTCTGCTAACATCCAGCTGTCTGTTATGAGTACAAGTTCTGTTCTGATTTTGGCAAAATCTTGTGTGTGTTTTATATTACTAAGCCTGTGTCTCCGGGGATGTGGGAGGAAATGCCACTGCTCTCTGATAGCGGCCTCCAGCCTGTGTCTGTCTGATGCAGGAACCGCTTCTGGGTTTACTTGTTACTGGGTTGGTTTTTACTCAAACCCCTCGCCCCCTTTTTTAAACATTTCCTCATTGGATCTCCTCCATGAACGCAACAACCGACAGACTCACTGCATCTCACAACCGGGCCCTTGTGCGATTCTCACCAGCTGCACGGTTTTACTTTCACTTCCTGACTGTAGCCAGGCAACCAAAGGCCTAACCCGCAAAAAAAAAAAAAAAAAAACCCACAGGCTTGGTTTGTCTCCAGCTCACCTGTCACCTGGACCTTTTTTTGGGGTCACTTCCCTTACAAATCTTACAGTGAGGGTGAAAACCCCATTTGATCCAGTTTTTGGTTGTTTTGGAGTTTCTTTGCCATTGGCTCATTGTTTGCGTCATCTTGGATTGGCTGTGATAGAGGCGGTGGTTGAATATTAAAGTTGAGAAACGGCTGTAATGTGTCATTAAGCTGCTCTCCAGGAATAATACATCAGTGGAATTAATCTCCTGGCCTGTTTCTTATTTCATTATGGATGTAGTTATTGAAACTGGGCCAGCGATAAACTATTAATAATCCTGACCTGGTGAAGTTTTATTGCCTGTTTGTTTGTGTTCATAGCATAGGCCTATAGCCACAAGTTAAAGAGGGTTGACTCGGGACTGGTTTGTGTGCATTTCTATCAGTCCTCTTTTTCTTCTCAGCAAATTGGAGTGCTTCTGATTTAATTATATACAGTACATCCCTTAGTCAAAAGTCATTATTGGAAAATCACATTCAAAGTCTAAACTCGGCATCAGGTGAAGTGTACAGACGGTGCTCGAAAGTCTTGTTAACTTTCCCTGGCAGCGAGGGGAGATTCATCTGTGTCTGACACTGACTTTTTTTGCTGTGGCTTGTCGAAAGTGGATGTTATGCCGGTGTGGGCTACGAGTGGGGTTTGTATTTGTGGTCCCCACTATCGCTGTCATTTCTGTCTTGTGTGAAAAGACCTTTTGTTGTCACATGGGTGGCCCATTGTGCGCACACAAAAAGCGGGTGAAAAAGCCCTTTGTGTTTTGCATTCAAACAAACACTGAGGAGGTTTCACGGAGACCACCCATGGACCCAGCAGGCCCCAGTGCTTCAGCCAGGGCGGCCTGCGACCCGGACTGTGTGTTGGCTTCCAGAATGCACTGTGACATTAGAAAATCCATTCATGTGTGCTGAGAGGTTAACATTTAGTCAGAGGCGGTGGCTAATGAGTCCTAAACGGTGACTAATTAATTATTGGGACTTGGGTATTTGTAGCATTGCTGCTGGAGCGCCACAATGCTGTTAACCTCCTCCTCTCCTGTATTGACACTGGTAGAACAATATCTATGCCATTTGGTGATATATATATATATATATATACACACATACGCCATTTGGTGGATGCTTTTAGCCAAAGCATCATACAACACTGAGTGCATCCATTTTGAGTATGGGTGTACCCAGTGGGAATATAATATTTCCACTGTACACGTGGGACCGTATGTATTTCACTCTCATATTCAGTTGTATTATCTGCCAAGCATGGCATCTGATGGCCATGAATATTTTATCATCGGGAGCCTTGGATGGCAAGAAGTGCTTCCAAGATTTGTCTCCTGCCATCCAAGAAGCGCCCCTTGGCTGGCAGTGGAGCCGTGGATTATCACTACATCCATGCAGAGGATTAACAGGATTTTTTTGGATGGTGGATGAAAATCAGATGGCCTGAATTCATACTCAATGTAATGACGTGACGCCGAGCATGGGAGTCTGTCTACTCTGGACGGTGATGCAGGCGGTCTGGACAAGGGTTGGGTCTCTTCAGAAGACCCCTTGCGTGGTCCATCACATACAAGGCCCCTCCCTTCGTTGGCCAGGGTTGCACAGTCTAGAGTTGCTGTTACTGGCCCAGGTGGGACTTCAGCTTCCACCTGAAATCTCTTTATTCTCTGTGACATCTCCAAACAGGCTTTTCAAAAGACTGTTTCATTGCTTGTTTGATTTGAAATTGGTTCCTACTTCAGACCAAAAACTTGTTGAAACCTGATAAATTGTCGAGGACTCCTTTTCTGACTCTTTAACTTGGCTGGGCGTTAACAACTCTTGAACTTGTTAACGACTGTGTGAACGTTGTTTTTCTCTGTTGATGCAGAGTTTGGTGCGCCCAGTCTTGATCCATTCTTCTCTTCAGACGTTTCAATGTTTTCAGCTTGGTGTGTGATTTTTCTAGGAATTTCACAGAAGAGAGAAGGTGGGTGGATGACACAGTAAAACATGAGGGTCGACCTGTTGGATGTTATTTAGTGAGTTTGTTTTTCTCCTCGAAAGAGAAGGTGTTTCGATTCCCTCACCTGGGAAATGCAAAACGGCCTCATCAACATTCCCATGGTGGATTACTTAAACATCTTCAAGACAATGTTATATGGGAGTCCACTAGTGTACACATCTTGAGGTCCAAAAGATCCCATAGCATCAACACAAAATGTTCCCCGCTCAACTTCTCCCTTTGAAGTGTGCTATGTGCTCGCCCAGCATCTCATCTGTTGTGGGCAGGGCAGGAGAAGAACGCACATCCTCCTCACAGATTACGTGCGCTCTCATTTCAAAGGTTTTGCGGTTGTGGTGTTGGTGCCAAGTTGGTGCCAAAGGAGGAAACCCTACATGTGGAAGTGCATGGGGCTGCCTGGCGGGAGAACATCGCAGATCCAATTTTGTCTTTCCATCAGAACGACAAAATCGGTAGTCATTCATGTATCACAACCTCACCTGGCACTCATGATCTGCGCCTACACCAAATAGAGGTTTTGGTTTGCTCCGGGCCAACCTTTTTGGATTTGTTCAGACGATACCTGTAACATTGCAGTCTCTGTTCAAACCACTAAGTGAGTGAGGCATGGATGTGTCCACTCTTTCTGTGTATTTGCTCTCAGGAACTGTGTGTGTTGAAGTTATTTGGCAGAGCAAGTTTTGCCGCTATACGCTGCATGCTTCCTTGGAGGTGGGGCTCCACTGTTGGATCGACCTTGTCGCTCTACACACGCACACACACGCATATCTATATCTGATGTATTGTATTTCCCTTTCCCATTCATATCTCTATCTGATGTATTGTATTTCCCTTCTCCCATTCAGATCTGATTCAGTGCACCAACGAGATGAACGTGAACATCCCCCAGTTGGCCGACACGCTGTTCGAGAGGACCGCCAGCACCAGCTGGGTGGTGGTCTTCAAGTCTCTGACTGCCACGCACCACCTAATGGTCTACGGCAACGAGGTAGGGATGGATATGAAATGTTTTCCTTCACTGCCAATACCCCTTGAACGTCTGCCCCCCTGTTGGCCACTGACTTCGACCGGCGAAATGAAACTGTAAATTGCACCTCACCCTGCAACCATGTGTTTTTCTTGCAGAGATTTATACAGTACCTGGCCTCAAGGAACACGCTATTCAACCTCAGCAACTTTTTGGACAAATGTGGCCTCCAAGGTACATGGCCCATCGATGTTTCTAGTTGCCACATATCGCAGTAGTCTTCTGTCCTTAATGTCAATGGATCTGTTTTAACCTCGCTTTGCATCCTGTTGTCTGACGCAGGCTATGACATGTCTACCTTCATCAGGAGGTACAGCCGCTACCTGAATGAGAAGGCTGTGTCCTACAGACAAGTCGCTTTCGACTTCACAAAAGTCAAACGAGGGTAAGGAGTGGTGCGACTTTCTTTGTCAGTATTTCCTCAACTTTGAACGTTGTCACAGAACGAAGGCACATTTTTACCAACGTTTTCTAAACTCCCTGGAAAAGCTCATGATCAGCAAGCTTCCCTCAGTTTAAGAAATTATTTTTAGATTATATTTACTACAGAGCATGATTGCTTTCCGATAAAAGGGGTTGGCTTGGCTTGTAAGTCCTGCTGGGATATGCCTGCCCTCTCTTGATCCTTTCTTTTGTTGTGAAGATCCGATGGCGTGATGCGGACGGTGAACACGGAGAAGCTGCTGAAGACCATCCCCATCATACAGAACCAGATGGACGTGCTCCTGGACTTCAATGTGAGGGGAAATGTTGAATTTAATTCAACATTTGAATATTATGTAATGACTAATATATCCAGGATGGGTGGTTCCAGTCTCCATGTGATCACAGATCATCTCCTCATACGATCCCCAGGTCAACGCCAACGAGCTGACAAACGGCGTCATCAACGCGGCCTTCATGCTTCTGTTCAAAGACGCTATCCGGCTGTTTGCTGCCTATAATGAGGGCATCATCAACCTACTGGGTATGGGCTAGCATGCCTTCTCCTCGCCAGACATGTCCTGTATGTGTCCTATACAATCATATGTCCATGTACATCATATGTACGCCTCAAGGTATTTGTGCAAGATTATCTGATAGAAATGTCATTAGCAGTGCTATGATGGGTCAATGTTTGGTTGCAGGCTATTCATCTATTGTCATTTTGCACCACATGCATGCACAATATCCCGGCTGTTTCAAAGATGAACGTTCAAAGAGATGCTCTGCATTCCTGTCCATTCCTCCCCTAGACTTTAATATGCTGTTTAGGACTCTCCATTTTAAACACGCCAGCCATTGCCCCTTTTAATATGCTGTTTAGGTCTGTTCTGTTTTTCCAACCATGCCCCTTTGCACACATTTTCAAGGCTATGTTTCACAGCCTTTGTCTTTACTAGAATAGCTAAAGATGTAATAGTGTGTCAAGGATATACAATCAGTGTATTCATTGTAAAGTATGTTTTCCTGCATGTTACACAAAGCATAAAACCTATGAATATCACGTTGGGTTTCTCTGGATGTCGTAATGACCGCGTCGCCGCCGCTCTGCTCCTATGCCCCACAGAGAAGTACTTTGACATGAAGAAGGTCCAGTGCAAAGAAGGTCTTGACATCTACAAGAAATTCCTCACGCGGATGACAAGAATCTCAGAGTTCCTCAAAGTGGCGGAGGCAAGTGAGGGCCGTACCTGGGGGGCGTCTGGAGTCTCTCTGTCAATGCCTTGGATTGTGTTCTGTGCCTCACCCGCTCATGTGTGGTTGTTGTTGTCTCCCAACTCTCCCCCCCCCAACTCTCCCCCCCTACAGCAAGTGGGAATCGATCGCGGGGACATTCCCGACCTCTCCCAGGTAAGACGACCGGCCTTGTTCCTGCAGCGGGTCTGATAACAGGCAGGCGGCAGCTTGAGTTGGACTGGGTTTGGTTTTGGCTGGCTTGCTTTTGCTTAAAATGAAGGGGGAAAAAATGTTTCTACACATTTTTTAGGTGTCTGGAAAACGATGCAGCCCACACAATTGAGCATTTAAGTGGTTAAAGTGTTTATAATTGTTGAATGGCCAAAAAAAAATGTAACACTTTGTTTATTGTATGTTTGTATGTCCTGGCACTTACATTAGTATCTCTGTTGTATACTAGCAATGGGTTAAATTAGCAATTGGGTGTGTACTGTACCGAAGGCAATATTCTGTTTCACTTTCTTCTGACTAATGGACTTCTTGTAAGTCGCTTTGGACAAAAGCGTCTGCTAAATGCCCTCAGTGTAAATGTAAACAAACACATTTTGCACCTTTGCACCCACACCATTTCTTGGTGTGGGTGTCACTACGTTTTCCTGTGTTAATGACTCTTGCTGACGATTGGCTGCTACCTCTGTGTCACACCAGCTTAACACGCACAGACAGACACACACACACACATACAGACAGACAGGCACACACACAGTCACGGCTCAAGTCTTGAATAAGCTTCATCCTGCCACTCACTGCTAACCTGCGTTTCATACAGTTAATAAAGGTGCAAAATGAGCTTTTAACATCGTCACCTTCTGTTACTATCAGATATCAAAGCAGGTTGAAGAAGATTATTGAAGAAGATTATTGATGAGATGGAGTGATTGGTTATCGATCACCTAGGAATGAAGCCTTTTGGCATGTGAGGATAGCCTTGGTTCATTTTATATGGTTGAGGAAATATCTGGAAACCAGCAACTCTAGTTTGTCTTCAATGTAAGATGAGTTTTCTCAAACCTCTCCTTGATGAGCCGTCGATAAGTTATCGCCTTTATTTTCTGTATCTTTCCTGCTTTTCTCTGTCAGTTCACGGTTTGTGTAAGTATCTGGACCTTCTCCTCCATCTTCTGTGTGTTTTGACTCTGTGTTTTCGTGCTTTCCCCTCATCTGTGCTCCCTCGCCCCTCGCCCTGGCATGCTTCAGTGTCTCTTCGACTCTAAAGACAACGTTAAATGGCCGTCACAGTGTATCTCACTTTGTTCATGTGATATATTCTGCAGTTACGGAGGCTATTGGTGTGGGACAAAACATACGAGTAATGTGATTCGGATTGGATTGTGTACAAATTACAAAATATGCGCGTCGGTGGCGGTCGGCCCCTTGCAGGCTTTATGTTAAGTAGATTGGGAACTTGCAACCAGTTCTTCTTCCACTTATTGAAATCAGTTGTGATGTTATTGTCGGGACTTGAAGCGGAAGGAGAAACGGTTATTCAGAACGAGAATACTGTTGCTGTAGTAACCGCTTGTAAAATAAGCTGAATTCACATTTTCAACATAGTTTATTCCAGATCTGCAGGCGTAAATAGATTCACGTTGGCATTATCTGGAAGGTGTATTAAGTTGAGTTGTGGCGCTAATGCTCTGCCACCTGGTTATTTACATCAGCGTGCTAATGCTAATGCTAACCGGTACCGGGTACGTACAAGGATCACTGAACCGATCGACAAAAAAAGTGTCTCACTGCTCTCGTCTAACCCCGGGAACGATCCCAGAAGGCAAACAAACGCCCAAATCCTGAACTAACCCCTTAAGCCTGAAAGGACATGCGTGGACCCGGTCCCAGTGGGGATTTCAATAGCATCTAAACTCAAAGAAATACTAAGGAATACTTTGGTAAATATGCGAACATGCGGACAACAAAGTCAGTTTCATGTTGTCTTTAAGTCCTCCCATGTGGCTAGTTCCTGGGTGTGTGTGTGTGTGACCTGGTGTTTCCTCGGTTGTAGGCGCCCAGCAGCCTGTTGGACGCCCTGGAGCAACACCTGGCCTCCCTGGAGGGCAAGAAGGTCAAAGACTCGACGGCTGCCAGCAGGTGGGTCTTCTTTCAATTGAACTGTTGAATTGTTTAAGCCTTTCTGCGTAACTCTGGCGGTTTGATGGAACAGAGCAAGCGTCTGTATTTGCTGTCGCTCCAGTCTTGGGTCAAGAGTCCAATTGAATTTGTGTGCTCGGGGCAGAACTCATTTGAATATTTGCGCTCAATGGTACACAACCTTTTTTGTGAATATATATATATATATATTTTTTTATTTTTTTTTGCATGCATGCATTTTTTCCTAAGACTGTTCTAAGTTGTGTGTGTGTGTGTGTGTGTGTGTGTGTGTGTGTGTGTGTGTGTGTGTGTGTGTGTGTGTGTGTGTGTGTGT
>JAOPJH010000124.1:10161196-10171642 GCA_027122575.1 Merluccius polylepis | reverse complement strand
TGTTACTAACATTCCATGTAGACATCAAGGAAGGACATGCCAAGAAGCAGAAATTAGCATAATATGTCCCCTTTAACATGACGTGGAAGTATAGATACAGGCGCTATACTGCCCCCTTGTGTAAACATTAACATGACGTGGAAGTATAAATACAGGCGCTATACTGCCCCCTTGTGTAAATGTTAACATGACGTGGAAGTATAAATACAGGCGCTATACTGCCCCTTTGTGTAAACGTTAACGTGATGTGGAAGTATAAATACAGGCGCTGTACTTCCCCCTTGTGTACACATAACAGTGACGTGAAAGTATATATACAGGCGCTATACTGCCCCCCTGTGTACATGTTAAGTATACACGTTAAGTATAAATGCAGGCAGCTCTGCCAAGATGGTGCAGGATTACATTGCTGGGTGACTTCCATCTTGCTTCTGGTTGTCATGGTGCCGCCCCTCCATTAGCTGTGTGACCTTTCAAACTCCACACACACACCCTCACACACCTCTGTCCCTCCCTGGCAGGAGCTGCTGTACCTTCGCGCGGTGCTTGCGAGGAGGCGGTGCCGGCCCCAGGAGGAGGTGGTGGCCCTGCTGAACGAGGCGGTGGACACCCACCTCACTACCCTTCAGGGGCTGCCGCTGGGCGTTGACTACCTGGAGAAGCTCAACCCTGACTTCCTACTGGGTGTCATCACCGAGTACCTGACCCTGTGCCCTGCCATGGTGTGTGTGTGTGTTATACTAGTCTTCTAATACTGTGTTATATAATACTGTTATATAATACTAGTCTTCTAATACTGTGTCTTATAATGCTGTGTTATATAATACTAGTCTTCTAATACTGTGTCTTCTAGTACTGTGTTATATAATACTAGTCTTCTAATACTGTGTCTTATAATACTGGCTTACATTGCTGAAAATGGTGACCTGAAATGTGTTTTGGTGCATGTGTGTGTGTGCTTGCGTGAACGCGTGTGTGTGTTTGTGTGTGTGTGTGTTGTGTGTGCTTGTGCGTGTACGTGTGTTCAGCCGCCAGCCCCGGGCCAGGCGCCTGCTCCTCTGCTACAGCGGTGTTCCTCGGTGCTGGACACAGTGGTCCAGATTGTTCCTGGTCTGCTACAAGGGCTCTTTATGCTGGCTAAAGTCAGGTTTCTCTCTGGTGAGCACCGAGCACAAATGCAAGACAAATGATTTACTAAATCCTCTGAAATTAATAGCAGCAGGAAAACAGATGCATGCTTTGTCAGAGAAATCTGAGCCAACGGGCAGTCTCTTGTCTACAGTCTTGTACAGGTGGGTTGTGTCTACAGGTGGGTTTTGTCTTGTACAGGTGGGTTGTGTCTTGTACAGGTAGGTTGTGTCTACAGGTGGGTTGTGTCTAGAGTTGGGTTGTGTCTTGTACAGGTGGGTTGTGTCTTGTACAGGTAGGTTGTCTACAGGTGGGTTGTGTCTTGTACAGGTGGGTTGTGTCTACAGGCAGTTTGTGGGTTGTCTTGTACAGGTGGGTTGTGTCTTGTACAGATGGGTTGTGTCTTGTACAGATGGGTTGTGACTTGTACAGGTAGGTTGTGGTTGTGTCTTGTACAGTTGGGTTGTATCTTGTACAGGTTGGTTGTGTCTTGTATGTTGTAGGTGAGCTGTTGATACTTACCTGTATCAATAGCCTCGTTCTTTCAGGTTTAAGGTTTAAACTAGTACAAGTTTGTGGCGTAGTCGATGCCACGGGGTTCTCTTGGTCAGGGATGACTCGGGTGGCAGGTTCGGCGTATTTATTCTGGCCCACCATATATGGCCACACACACACGCATACACAATATATAGATATACACTCCACAAGGGTACGGCCGTCGGGCCCGGCTCTGGCTCCGCGGCACCTCTCGTGTCCAGCTTCCCCGGTCCTGGGTCCAGCACGCTACTGCATTTAAGAAGGGAGAGAGTGATTAGCTCAACTGGACACAGGTGTGCCAATCACTCTCACCTGGCGCTGCTCTCCCGAGCCTCCTCCACAGCTCCCCCTAGTGGCTGATGCACCACGCCCCCCCACAGTCAGTCTGTAATGTGTTGAGTGCAATCTAAACCTGGAGGTGTCTCCTTCCCAGAGTTGATTGTGTTTTGTTTGTGGCAGGTTATGATGATGATGATGATGATTGTAGCCCTGTCAGGTCAGCCTTACAGCCCATTTCCATGTCCAAAAGTCTGGAGAATCTCGGTGTACGCTCAGGTAAAACCAGCCAGGTGTTCACTTTGTTACCTGGTGTTCAAATAATCCTGTGATACTGCAGCAGCAGCTTCTGTACAACTTCTGTTCCTTTCGTATTTTACTGGTTCACAGATGCATCGCAGCATATGTAGGTCTATGTATTTCATTGTACAAACTGATTTGTGTGAGCCTTTTTTTAGAAGAAGACAAAAGCCAAAGCAACCCACAGGGACAGCTGAATCTGAGTTTGGATGATGGTACGTATTCTGTCGTACTATTTAGTGACAAAAATATACAACAAAAAAAGCTTCACCCGGCGAAACGCTCAGAAATATGCTCATGTTAATGGACGAGTATTTGTATTTCCAGGTGTATGTGACGTTAAAATCTGATGTTTGGTGCATGTGCAGAATTAACCTGGTTACCTAAATGGCATGTAAATAGGGATAAGATATGCTAATAATACCTCATAGGTGTAAACTACTGTAACAAGGTTTGCCCGCCAAACGTACTGATTAAAAAAAATATATATATTTTGCTTAAAAAAAACAGTTTTGGCTCAATGTATTTGTTTTCCCCAGTTGCGGCTGTGGCGCCGTCTGCCTCTTTTCTCCCGGACTCGCTGGAGGCTCGGAGGATGAGTAAATCTGTGCCGGCGCTGCAGCTGGAAGAGGTGATTGAACTGCAGTTGCTTAGTTCACTGCTGTAATAGTATATAATAGTATATACTTGTGAGTTTGTGCTCATTTCTTCTCTAACTCTGCAGGTGGACAGCGACGGCGCATTTGACACCAAACCAAGAAGGAGAACCGCGAGCGTCGTGTCCAACCTCAGCCTCTCTTCAGGCCTGGCGTCCATGTCCTCTGTATATCCTCCACACAACACGCATTCATGCACGCCATATTGTTACAGCTTACTGCTATGCTTGCACATCATATATGTATGTTGAATATGTTTGATAAATAGAATAAAGGCAAACAACGGTGGCATCTAAAGTTTTTACCAGAGGGGTTTTCAGTTCTTTAGGAGACCAGGCGCTATTGAAATGGTCGCAAAATTATTTTGATGGACAAGATGGTCAGTAAATCATTTGAATTAACCAAATCATTAATATCCTAACTAGGGAATCGCTCAAAGTCTGTTTATTACGTCTGTTGAATGATTAACTGTAGCTTGAGTTTACCTTGTTGTCATAATCTGCTTCCAACCTGCTTTTATTTTTGATTGAATTATATTTGCACGAGAGTATACAGACTGTTGTTTTGTCAACCAATGGAAAGGCAAAACTTGGCATTAAATAACATTAATAACATAACAATAACATCTTTCTTTCATGCATTTGAACACAGTAGAAAAAACACCACCACAAAGTGTAGTTACATAATGTTAATAACATAATTATGTTTCCTTCTTGCTCCTCAACAGGTTAGTGGGAGTGTGACCAGCATCAACCATGGAGACGGTGGAGACATTGAGGTCCAGGGCTCAGTGCAGTTTGCTGTGAACTACGTCCAGAAGCTGGGGGAGCTGCAGATCTTCGTGGTCCACTGCCGGGACCTGGCTGTGGCAGAACCCAAGAAGAGCCGCTCCGACCCGTAAGTTCCCAGCATAAAAGCAACACAGATATCGTCGCTGTGCCATATTATATTGATGTTGGATGCAAATATGATTTATTTGTCATGTTAGGTATGTCAAGTGCTACCTTGTCCCTGATAAAACAAAGTTGGGAAAGAGAAAAACATCAGTGAAGAAGAGGACTTTGAATCCTACCTACAATGAGATTCTCAGGGTAAGAAATGAAGTACTGTTACTTAAATCCAAGCATACTGTATACTGTTCTCCTCTAATGAAATATACGATGTGGTTTCAACCCGTGGGACCGGGTGTGTCTCTACCGGTCTGCCCGCCGGTACATGGGGATCTTCTGGTGGGGCTGCTGCTTTGGTCAGCACCATCACCAAAGGGTTTTGTCTTAAAAATAATAATAAAATCTAAAGCATGTGGAAAATTAGCAAATTCAGCCATTTTTATATAAAACTACTATCCATCTTTCATCTAATACTATTATATTATGAACTACAGATTAACACTGTCATGGACTGGAATGACATCATCATTAGAACATGTGCTTTCTTTATGGTTAGCACTCTTGGCACGACATTGCCAGTGAAGTGTGATGAAGTCACAGCTATAGATCGGCTAGTTGGCCTCATTCAACGGCACTTATTTTTCTAATTTTATCAAAATTAGAAACGAAGACGTCTTTGTTTGCCCCAGAGCAAAGCATTAGATAAACGATTGCCCACAGCTACAGACACATTAGTTTCAGATGAGTATTATACTCATATTAATGAGTAAAATCAAATGGGTATTTGTGCTTAATTTATGGAAATAAGATTTGTATTATATTCATAAATGGATAGTACGTGTTTTTTATTAAACGCAGAAGCACAGCTCTGAATTTCAGACTCACTCCACTGTACTTTATACACTTTACTTTATCCTATTCATCTTATTCTTATTCAATCCCCCTTTTCATGCAGTTTAAAATCCTAATGGAAGTGCTGAAGATGCAGAAGCTCAACATCTCGGTGTGGCACAACGACACGTTTGGACGAAACAGCTTCCTGGGCGAGATCAACTTGGATTTATCTGAGTGGGACTTTGGCAACACCCAGATAAACGAGTATACACTGACGCCGCGGGTACGGGGCATTTATTCACTTAAAGTCATGTTGGATGTTTGTATTCATTGGGCTCATGAGAGAGGATGTGGCCATTGGCCTTTGAATCTGATTTATAGAACCAGGAAAATAAGAATGAACCAGAACCAGTGTTAAAAGGACAGCAATTTACTGACATGATGATAAAATGCAGACTTGAATGCATGCGTGGTGTCAAATCCACGCATGCATTCTTCATTCTCCCAGCAGACCTGTCTTGATGGCCTTACATGTGGACCTTTTTCCTCCATGAACCTCTTTCTGAATGTTTTCCCCAGACGTTGACGCAGCTCCCCTCTCCGCCGGCGGTGCGCTCCCAGCCCGCCGCCGCCAAGCGGGGGCAGATGCGGGTGGCGCTGCGCTACCTGCCCCAGCTGACCCACAGTAAGCCCATGACCCGCTAGCTGCACCCGAACCTGCGTACTGCGCACTGCGCACTACAGTGTGTACTGGTTTCTGCCGTACTACTAGTATGCGAGCCATATTTAGACATTTTTAAAATGATTTTGGACACACCCTACTCTCGCCTACTACGCAGTATGCTAGTGTGGAGATTCGGATGCAGCCCGCGCTTCTTCATAATATGGACTTTATGTTTTGTGTACATTATTACCTGCGGTGAAATCCCGTCTCTACCTGCAGGGAAGAAGACGTCCAAGATGGAGACCGGCGAGGTGCAGATCTGGGTGAAGGACTGTAAAGACCTCCCACCGGCTAGAGGGGTCATAATCGACCCGTTTGTAAAATGGTGGGTGTTTTATTCTTCCCCAGCTGGGATGTCTTTGAATGTGATATCAATGTTGGTACCTGTTTGAACTCATATTTTAGGCAACATTAAAGCGATGAACACATTAATGCATCAATAAATATAATCCAATAATATATATGAATCTGAAATGGGCCATTCTGCATAATGGGTACTTTTACTTGTGGTACTTTCAGTCTATTTTGATGCTAATACTTTTGTACTTTTCAATGCAGGACTTTGACTTGTAACAACGTATTATACATATTATATATTATATTATATATATTATATATTATATCTAGTAGTTTCTACAGTATTTACTTCAGTAAAAAACAGAGTACTTCCTCCCCACTGCTGCAGCACGGTTTTGCCGGACACCAGCAAGAAGAGCCGGCAGAAGACGCGCGTGGTGAAGCGAACCGCCAACCCCATGTTCAACCACACCATGGTGTACGACGGCTTCCGGCCCGAGGACCTGAGAGAGGCCTGCGCCGAGATCACGGTGTGGGACCACGACCGGCTCAACAACCACATCATCGGCGGCGTCCGGCTGGGTCTGGGAACAGGTGAGACTGGGAACACAAGATGGCCGCTGGTACACTGAGAGGCTCTGAATGGGAGATCATGAGGTTTCTTCCTCATGAAGTTCAGCCCATATAGTACTTAGTGTAAAGTATATAGTGTATAGTATAGTACTTAGTGTAAAGTGTAAAGTATAGTACTTAGTGTAAAGTATATAGTGTATAGTATAGTACTTAGTGTAAAGTGTAAAGTATAGTACTTAGTGTAATGCATGTTTTCTAATTTGTGTTTCTTCATTTCTAATTATGACGATATAATGTCTGAATATAAAGTGCCCTTTTCCTGTGTCTTGCCGTTGTCCAGGTAAAAGTTATGGAGCAGCGGTGGACTGGATGGAGTCTACTGGACCTGAGACCAACCTGTGGGAGAAGATGATGGCCTCCGATGGAGAATGGGTGGAAGACATCTTGCCTCTGAGGACATTTGTGGTTGCAAAAAGCATGGCCAAGTAAATTTAAGCAAAATATATCATTTTTTAAAAAGTGTGTGGAAGCAATATTATATACGGGTCAAAAACGAATGGAGCCATTACCTGTACTGTGCATGTTGTTATTGGTTACACATGGCAGAGTGAGTCAGTCGCACACTTCACTGATGTGCCATTTTCTCTACTAAGAATACAGGAAATGGTGCAAAATCACACAAATCCTTGATGCTGAACATATCGACAAATCACCTTAATCCAGAATCAAAACATCACTGATTGATGATCATGAATGATATATTTAAAGACACATGTCCTGTAATTGACTCATTATATGAACGTCGTATGTCTTCAACAAACAGAACATGAAAACATGGAGGAGTGGAGGTGCGGTAAATGAGATATGATGACCTCATCGATCCTAGAAGGAACATTAAGAGCGATCCCTGAATAAGTATATAGTAATAATAAAGGACAGAATCTTGTCTGCATGTGCTGTGGTATGTTAATATGATATTATGATATTATTATAAATAATATGATGATATATGATGTTAATACGCTGGCTGCAGTAAGGGCTTAGCAGCAGATTGGTGTAATAACTTGTTCCAAGCATTACACACCAACTCCACCCCCGAAGGAAATGATTAGGATTGGCCGCTCGCAGAAGGGACCGAACGGGGAAATCATGTTTAATTATCTTTAAATCAAACAGAGACATAATCCATGTATGATTAAATGTGTCAGTAGTAATGCGGAGAAGCATTAGACATGCTACTTGGCGAGGGGGATTTGGTGGCGAATCGTTTCACTGTGGAGAGACCAGCCAAGAAAGCTGCGGAGGAGGGGGAAGATGGTTTGCATCCACACTAGGAACTCAAAAGCAACTTTAAGAATGAATAATGCTTACACAAATATCAAATCTGATCATTTAAGTACAATTCATCCAGGCTCAATATGCATGCAGCTTATTTGCAATTTGAAAGATGGATGAAGCATTTTTATTTTAGTGTGAAATGTATTTGAAAACAAATCAGCTGTCCTGATTGGTGCGTTGGAAGAGGGAAGGAAGGAAGGAAGAAAGTAATGAACATGTTTGGCAGACGTTCCTCACTGAAGTGTGTTTAGTTATTAGTTATTAGTTTTGTAATTTTAAAATCTAGTTTAGCAGACTTTGGCCTTGAATGTGGATGGTATTTCAAGGGAGCAAACATATTGTAAATATATAATCATAATCAAATGTGCTGACTGAACATTGTCGTGGTAAAATTGGTTGTAGTACTAATCCCAGTGTTATGCTGACCTGCTTATTAAACTGTAAGAGCTGTTGTTCTGGTTCTGTCCACTTGGGGGCAGTGTGGCGTCCTGACCACGAGGAGGAAGCCACGTGTTATGATGTTAGATTATGTATTAAGTACTGGATTATGTATTATATATATAACCTATATTAAATATAACATAACAAGTATAACCATGTCACGAAATATCCATATTTATCCTATATGAAGTGATTAAGAAATACAAAAAGGAAGTAGGAACATGCATTGAACATGTTGTATAATATTAATAATGTAAATATTTCACTAAACCTGCATCTGCCATAAGGCCAGACAACAGCAGCAATGATCAATGGTATTAGGGTTGATTGATTTTACTGTAATTTCATTTAGCCAATATTAGGATAATAAATTGCTCATTTGTACATTACTGTGCATTTCATCATTGTAACGGGTTAGGTCATAACAATAATAACAATAATAATAAAACAACAATAACAACAATACTAATAATAATAATAATATGCTACATGGTCACCTGATTCAGTGCTCCACCATGTTTATTGGCAGTATTATTATTAATTATTAATAGTCATATTATAAGTCTATTATGAGGAGTATTATTATGATTGTCCAAAAGGTAAGACGTCTAATAATCTAATAATCAAGTAACACGTTGCTCCTCAGCCGACTGACACCTCCCTGCTCCTCCTCTCCTCCTCTCCTCCTCCTCCCTGCTCCTCCTCTCCCCCCTCCTCCCTCTCCTCCCTGCCCTTCCTCTCCCCTGCTCCTCCTCCTCTCCCCTCCTCCTCCTTTCCTCCTACTCCTCTTCCTCCTCCTCCTCCCTTCTCCTCTCCTCCTCCCTGCTCCTCCTCTCCTCTCCTCCTCCTCCCTGCCCCTTTTCTCCTCTCCTCCTCCCTGCTCCTCCTCTCCTCTCCACTCCTCCTTCTCCTCTCCTCCCCTCCTCTCCACTCATGCTCTCCTCATCCTCTCCTCCTCCTCCTCCATGGAGGAACACGTGGGTCCACGCCTGAACCCCGACCTCTCCGCGGGCCCCGCGCGCGCTACGATTGGCTAAAGACGACCTCGCGATGCGACAAGAAATCCCGCCGTCCGATTGGCCCTCGCCTCCTGTCAATCAGGGAAGGGGGCGGGCCGCCAGCTGCCTGCGCGTCGTCGTTGCTAAGGTAAGTTAAACCCTTAGTGATGGTGGTGCTGTCACTCTCCTCCTGCTGCTCCTGCTGCTCCTCCTCCGTCACGGAGGGATAGTAAAACCATGGCGGGATATTAACGCCCGTGTCGGCGGTGCGAGGAGGACCCAGACCCCCGCCGGGAGACCCGTCCAGGAACCAGTACCACACACAGGACCGGGCTGTGGCGCCGGAGAGCCGCCCTCCTCGGGACCACGCTGAAGACCCCCCGTAGTGAGCCTGGACCCCGTAGTGATCTTGGACCCCGTAGTGAGCCTGGACCCAGTAGTGAGCCTGGACCCCATAGTGAGTCTGGACTGCTGGGTCTGAGAGAGAGAGGACCACAACTTCTGTCCTGAAGCGAAAAACGCATTCCTGCACAAATCCAAGTCCGAGTCCAGACCGGACCAGACCAGACCGGACCGGACCAGTCCAGTCCAGTCCAGTCCAGACCAGTCCAGACCAGACCAGAGTCTGGGTCGGCGGCGGGAGGACGTTGTGTCTCAACTTTAGTGTTGAGTTGCGTGGATTTTGCGCCTTTTTTTGGGCGTGGTGCACAAAATACTACACAAAATACTATATTATTATTATTATTTAATATTTTAATATTAATATTAATTAATTATAATTTTTAATAGAGCACATTTCCGGTGGACTTGGCACGACGCCAATGCGACTAAGTCCCGAAACGTGAGGACGAGAGGTGACGTCATCAACACGAGGATCAGCCGGATCATACACCTGTCACACACACACACACACAGGCACACACACACACCTTCTCACACACACACACACACACCTTCTCACACAGACACAAACACAGGCTCACACACACACATACACGCTAATTCACACACACACACACACACACACCCCTTCTCACACACACACACACCTCGTCATGGAGCAGCTCACCGGCGGCGGCGGCGGCTCCTCACTCCCCGGTCCACCGTGAGGAGCAGGAGCTGCTCTCTGCTGTCCTCTCCTCCTCTCCTCTTCTCCTCTTCTCCTCCTCTTCTCCTCTTCACCTCCTCTCTGGGCGAAGTGCTTCTGGACGACAGTGAGGAGAACAGCTATGGCGTTGGATCACCTCCATCACCCCATCCCCTCCTCCTCCTCCTCCTCCTCTGCTCCTCTCTCCTCCTCTGCTCCTCTTACCGCAGACACAGGGCTTGTTTTGCAGTAGGACTTCAAAATCCTGCAAATCTCAACCCCCCCCCCCCCGCTACACCACCACCCCCCCCCAACAACTACTCCCCCGCCACCACCAACAACACCATATTAATCCTCAGCCCGTTTT
>JAOPJH010000124.1:10078523-10089220 GCA_027122575.1 Merluccius polylepis | reverse complement strand
GCCGCGGGGGCCGCGGGGGCCGCGGGGGCCGCAGCCCTGGAGACGCTGCTGGTGGGCAGCCAGAAGAGGAAGGCTCGGAAGAACAAGATCACCCACCTGGTGCGCACGGCCGACGGCAGTGTGTCTCCCATCGAGGGTGAGAGCGGTCTCTTTCATCCTCTGCTTTTAACCCATCCTATGCTAGGAGCAGTGGGCTTAATCAACAAACAGAGGTTCAATGATTAATTGACAAAAATGAAAACTAAAGACATTTTCTCAATCATTTTTGTTTATTTTAGTTAGTTTTGCAAACACACAACACAATAGTTTCAGTCATCGATTTTTGTAAAGCCTCGTTTTTATTTTTATTTCGGTTAATGAAAATGTTTTTTCACACCTAGTTTTGGTTATTTCGTTAACGATAATAACCTCGAATGACACTCATGCAAATAATGATCGTTATTAATAATAGTTTAGTCATCTTTAGTGTTGTCCTTATGGTTACAGAAGACAAAGCTAAGGAGCTGAGCCAGGAACAGGAAAAGAAGCCATTATTAACCCAACAGAAGTTATGCAAGGACCAGGGGAGCTGCGAGGTCCCCAGTCCAGAGCGGGCGGACGCACCAGGCGCTCCCCAGGAGCTGCCCGCCTTCTTCAGCCTGGCGGCCCTGGCGGAGGTGGCGGCCATGGAGAACGTTCACAGGTACACCTGAAGTCATGCTGCTGGGTCTGGGTCTTAGGGTTGCGTGGCTCACCAATGGGGCGGTGAGTAGTGGCTAGGGGGTGAGGCACCCAGATCCAAGAGGTCATTCAACATGGTTTGTTGAAGAAAAAAAGAGTAATTGTACTTTGTTTCACATGTATGTGTCTCTCTCTCTCTCTGTCTGTGTGTCTTTGTGTCTGTGTCTCTGTGTGTCTGTTGCTGCAGAGGTCAGCGGGGCAGCCTGTCTGAGACTCAGACCAAGGAGCTGGCCCAAGCTCCGGTCCTCATCTCCTGCGCCGACCAGTGAAAACCCTGCTGCTGCTGCTGCTGCTGCTACTACTACTGCTGCTGCTGCTACTTCCTGCTGGCAGAAGCCCACACCATGGATGCTATAGGACCCCTCAATACTGCCCACAGTGGGGTGGCGGTGGTGGTGGCGGTGGTGGTGGTGGCGTGGGTTGGGGGGGGTTGTGTCATGGACAAGGAAACTTTGGTCTGAATTTCACCCCACCCACCCCACCCTGCCCCTTCACAGCCTTCTCTCACCCCCGCCCCACGATGGACCGTCTGATGCTCTGGACCAGGAAGTGGGCAGGAGAATGTAGAGTCGGCGCCGCCCCGCCCCACCTTTCCCGCCTTGTACATCTCAGTGTTCTCCCTGAAGCCTTCGCTTTCCGGTAGGACGAGGGTGCCTTTCTGATGTCTTCAACTCTCTGGTAGAATCACCTGTAGAAGAAAACAAGCCGGACCTCCACCACCAACACCCTCCTCCTCTTCCAGTGCCGGCTTCTCTTATCCAGGTGGTCTTTTCTTGGACGCGTCACAAACCCTTGCGCCACCTAGAGGCCGCGTGGAGGCCGGTTTTGGCGGACAAATAAGAAAACCGACGCCAATCTCAGTCCCGCTAGGTAGGACCCAAGACGCCATTCCTTTGCTTTTGTTTTGTGGTTTTGTTTTATTTTACCTCGTACACACGCACCTCCGGTAGATTACCTCTTTATCTGGACAGCTCTTACCACTTGGCTCCGTTTTTATCCCCCCGCTCCTCTAAGCTTCGACCCAAACTAATGTAACCAGGGTAAATCACCATGACGACAACAGACGGGCTTTCTCTCCCGACATGATGCTTTGTGTACAGTACACCCGTCGGTGTGCGCAATCTATGAAGATCTCAAAAGGTCAGAAAAGACACTTTCCCTTTTTGAGGTTTCTTTTTTGGACGTGCTACTGTGTGACCGGTATGTGGTAGCAACCCTATGACCCCTAATAGATTTAAAATGTTAAGAGTAGGCCTCTTAAAGCAGCGTGAACTCTTAGCTAGGGACGTGTTTGTTTGTGTATTAATCCTCAGAAGCTCACGATGATCTCTTGGTCCAGTTTTATCGAGTGGACGGTCCACTTTAAAAACACACAGAATCAATGCTTTTATTTTTATGATAGTGTGTATAGAAGAAATGAACGGTTCGGAATAGCCTTAACCCCTCCCACATGTACCTTTTTTAAAGCCACCGCAAAACCCCTGGCAGCCTCCTCCTCCTCCTCCTCCTCCTCAACGCCATTACAATTAAGGAGTGTGAACACTTTTCAATTGTGAAACGCAGTTAGTGTCAATATACTTGATCTTCTCTCGCTTGGCGTAGTGTGTAGGTTAGTACCACGCGCTCAGCATATTTTAAATACGTTATTTTGTTATTTCTGTCAGTTGAAAAGAAACTGCAGTAATTTGTAGCTGTGGTAAAAATGGATTCCAAGTAGGTTTGCCTCGTCTCCACTGGCCAAACTGGTTAGCTAGACTGTGTCATAACTTTATTTCCTCATAAAAGTTATTTTTTTATTTTATTGAAATGACGACAAAAAGGGATCAGTAATGATTGGGCCTCATTCACAAAGGTACACTATGTAAGATTATCATGTCAATCGATCCGTTATTTGCCTTACGGATGAGCAATGGGTGAAGTCTATTTGCTGAGTCAAATTCAAACAGACCTTCTCCTTCCCCGTCCTCTCGCTACTGCACAAACTAGGCCTGAAAACAGGAAAAAACATGACACCGCGATGTTATGGATAACAGTACATATTGTATTACGGGAAAAATTAAAAACAAATTGCAAGATATTACCAGATATATATGTACAACTCTCTTGGGAAATGTTTTAATAATAAGCCTATTAAAAAATGAGCTGTTCTGTATTTATTTTAATTAACACAGAATACTTTAAAAATACAAAAAGTGACATCAAAAGCAGTAATTATAGTATAAGTAAATATAAGTACTCGTATGCTTTAAAAGTTTTTTTAAATCCCCATAGAAGATACCACCCAATAGTTTCTCCTAATTGTCGGCCTAATGGACTGCTTGCATGTAATAATGTTAACTAATGTCTCTTTAGTAAAACTGATAGTCAGTACGTGAACATGTAACATAAGACTAAATGTAGCAAAGTCAAACGTTAAACATTTGCTTATGTAAAAGTATAAATGGAGTAAAACTATGAAGTCCCCAAATATATAATTTCCCAAATCAAATGGAGATGGCCCAAAATTGTACATTAGTACAATTACAAGTAGTACAAGTAAAACTTTAAAAGTACTCCAGTACTTGAATCAAATGAAGAACCGTTGGGGCTGATTCACTTCAAAAGTAAATGGTCTCTTGTGCTTTGATGTGTCAATCTTACATTGTATGCTTTTACCAGTTATTACTCTTAAACTTCTGACAGGAATTGTACATAAATAATTTAAGATATTTTGGGCAATGTCTCACTATAATTTCTATTAAAACATTTTGATGAATGCCATTGGTTAGACCCTGGATACACTGAAGCTAGGGAAAAGGCAACCAAGGTGAAATATCACCAAACGTATGTGCTTCTAGATTGTTTCATGCTACATGTTGTTCAAATTTTCAGAAATGATGAATTTCAAATATTTATTACATCTCTGTAATTTATATTATTTAGTTGTTTTCCGATAATCTCTCGATGTGGATGCAATCTAAAGTATTTATCAATGATGGTTTCCTAAATTTAGGCATCTTCCAGTAAAAAAAGTTTTAAAAAAATGTAAGGTAATCGATATTTTTAATTTGACTTCAAGCTATTTTCCGAATGAGGCCCATTGTACATTTTAATAGAAAAAGAAATCCCAGTCACTGAACAAAACCAGATGAGGCGTCAGGTGTCTCATGTTCGTCTCCGGTCAGCTCCTCTTTTGCCAATTACTCTCCTCAAAAGGCCATCAGAATCCAATAGGCGTAGTGTTTCGCGTGTTTCTATGTCAGATATAACAATGTTATCGCTAAACTTAGTTCTCTTTTGTACTGCATGGTCAAGATGCATTCGGTTTCTGGACTTTCTCCCCACCGGTTTGTGCATCTGTCCTGCTGAAGGGCCGAGGTGCCGCTGGTTAAACCGCAGCCTTGCTGTGGGGGAGAATGAGCCGAGAGCGACCGTTTTAAATACTAGCCCAACCCGCTTTTTTAAATGTGCATACCAAGCTACTTTTAAACCCCTGGTTTTAAGCCTGTCCCGCGTCCCCAAGGAAGTCGCCCACAGGGCTATGAAAAGACTTTTTGCTCCTCGTTTTGGACCAATTCTTGATTCATCACAGACTTATGATTCAAGCAGTGTTTTTTTTTTTAGATTGTTGTGTTCATTCAGTTTTGTTTATCGTTAATTTAATTATTTACAATACTCTTCTACCTAGGCTCATTTCTTCCTTTTTCTTTCTTCAGTCTTCTTGACCTTTTTTTTTCCTGTGAGGCCAAGTTTACTGGATTATGACTGTTGGCAACAAACTCACACAAATGAATGCATATAGGCTTACCTGTTAGCTAAATGGACACAGAGGTCAAAAACAAAAAACAGCCTTTACAAAATAAGTCGGTCTTTGTCTACTCAAAGTTAGCAGTTGACCGCCACCGTCCGTGGACGTTTTACAAGTTAAACGTATTGAGGGACATGACTAGAGGGGGGTCAAGTTACATGAGACATGGAAAAAACCCTTGAAGTAGTTGTACAACACAGCCCTTAACCAGGGCTGTGTTGCTTATTGGTCCCCCCATGCAAAAGATATTAAATACACGGTATTGTACTGTGTGAGTGCTCCCTGAATTTGACCGTTAATGCAAAGGAACTAACAGTGTGCCCCCCCCCCCTTACGCTGAAGGATAGTGATAATGCTTTAAGATAATCTTAATAGTGTTGTGTTTGTTTGCAGTAAAACTATATAGCTCTTCCACTGATAGAGTGGTTCTTTGCGAAGTCAAAGAAATGTCTTCCCCCCCGAAATAGAGATATATTTGCTTATTGCAAGTGAGTTTATTGACATTTGCCAAAGAAAAGGGAAAGATGTCTTCAAATAGAAATCGTATATGACTATAGTATATATATTTAAAATACGAGCATGGTGGTTGCACTTCAATTTGTAGTTCTTTAAATCTTCAGGTAACATGCGCTCATCAGGGGGGGGGGCGCTAGTGAGCAGATCATGGAGTAGACGCGTTTTTCCGAGCTCCTCAGGGCAAAACCTAACAAATTTAATTAAACCGTCTGTTTTTTAAATTTCGCTCTCAGTATTTTTTCATAGTCGAACAGTTTCACTGCTGTCCAAAGTTCAGTCCAATTCGACGCAGTTATGGCTGAGAAATCTTGACGAGTCCCGGCGCTGAACCCGTTCCCACTGCAGTGGTCCTGAGCTGGTAGAGCAAGGCATTAACATTGCCAGGGTTAGCATGCTAGAAATGTATGCACTCACGGTATTGCAAGACGCTTTGGATAAAAGCATCCACCAAATGGCGTGAATTATATATAAGTCCAAAGAGAAAGTTGAACAGAAAATCCCAGAAGACGAGGATGAATTGCCTCTAATTTGACAAAAGATGTCGGACAAGATCCTGCATTCATTGAACGAGCCTTTCGATAAATTTGCAGAAAAGGTTCAGCAGCTGGTGACGACTCATCAAGCGCTAATTCAAAGGTCACAGCCCTGGATAAATCTCTGTCACCACAACCATGAACTCCGCCATGAGGTCATGGATCTGGAGGGACGCTCCAGTCGCAATAACACAAACATCTTGGGCATCCCGGAGTGGTAGGAGAAGGGGAGACCGACAGAATTGGTCTTTCTGCTAATCCCTCAACTACTGGGAAAAGACAACTTTCCTAACCCGGGAACCGGACCGCGCACAGCAACCAAAGCTCGCCGGCGGAGCCAAGCCACGCACATTATTGCACATTTTTTTTGTTTTTTTTTTGTTTTTTAGCTGTTGCTCATTCTGGCTGCCAGCCTCTGTTCATGTGCAGGTATCCATCGTGACATGGTCTCCCAAGACCTAAACGCTTATTAAGACGTTTCAAAATAGTAATCTGGATAAGTTATCATTAGCTTCCTTGAATGGTAGAAGCTTTGGTCACCCCATAAATGGCGGTAATGTATTTTCCCATTTGAAATCTCTTAAAGCTGATATAATTTTCCTCCAACAAACGCATATTTAGTCCTCGCAGCAGCTTAGGCTCAGAACCAATTGGGTTTCTTAAGTGTGTCCTGCGTCCTTCACATCCAAAGCCAGGGGTGTCGCTATACTTGTATGTAAATCTGTCCCATTTCAGTTAGATTAAACCACTACTGATACCAATGGTAGATTTATTATTATATTATTATAATTGATGATAGGTTTTTAAAGACTGCCCCCTTGTGGTTATGTTTAGAAACAACCTCATCCAAGAGCTCATCCGTAACAAGCTTAGTTGTTCTCCCAATCGGGATCCCTCAATAATTGGATTGAACCAAATGTTATGTCTACAAATTCCCACATCTTTCTGTATGGCAATATGTTTTAATCTTCAAACCTGCACAATCAGGAATTAGATCTCGAGGAATTATACATAGATACCCAATTTGCATTATTTAATAAGTTAGTACCAAGTACAACCTCTCAAAATCACACTTATTTGCTACCTCCAAATTTAGCACTTTGTCAAACAAAATGTCTCGCATTTTTTATCTATTCCCAAAAATCATGATCTTTTATAACTTCCTCCTGATTCGAAAAAAAAGGTCAGCTTATAAACTTTCTTAACACTGCTATTGCATCAGGAGGCTTGGCCCAGATCTGAATGCAGCTGTACATGAAGAATTATGTCACAATTAACTCAGTCGGTATAGACTGGTACAATATTAGGTAACACACAGGTTTTATAATAGACTAATACAATGTTAGGTAATACAAGCTGTATGATAGACTGATACGATGTAAGGTAATACAAGCTGTATTATAGACTGATGTAATGTAACGTAATAAGGTTGTATTATAGACTAGTACAATATTAGGTATCACACAGGCTATGTTCAGTCGGTTCTCCCCATCAGGTTCTCCAATATGTGACAATTGTACTTCTGCTGCTGCTCTGCTCAGTGTTGCACACCTACTGGCGCACATTTCTCATTGGTTTTCCAGAACACATTCAGCCCAACACAACCTGGCCATCTCTTCTCGATGCTCGGATGAGACTTTGGACGCCCTGTGATGTAGAAGCTGCTTTGTTTCTGAATAGGGGGTGGCTAAAAATCTCATCCTTGTAGAAATCTGGTGTACTTTGTTTTAAAAAATGGCTTAATGATGCTTAATGCTGTTTGTCATTCGGATGGAAGTTTTATCAAATCAAACACGTGGAACAGATTTCAAAACTTTTGGGGATCATTTGTTGAGCACCTGAACAACACAGCAGGAACAATACAATATGTGACATCTGCTTGTATTTGTGTTTTTTTGGTTTTTTTATGCGTTGCAAACATGTCTTATTTAAATTATACTTTAGTTTTGGGCTGGCAGCCATTTTCATTTATTTTTTTCAATTTCCTTTTTTGTTTTTTCTCTTTGTTCCTGTTTTTGTTTTAATGTGTCTCTGTATGAAAGTTATGTAAAATTGAAGAAAGAAAAATGCTCTCAGCACAACAAATCGTGTGTCTCAAGGGGTTTCCTCTCAATTTGAACCCAGAGTTTGAGTGGTGTGCAAAAAAAAGGGCACCGCAATGCCTCTTTTATTAAACAGTATTTTGCACCTTATGACCCAAACCAAAACGATCTTTCAAGAAAATAAATAATTTTTACCCCATCTTTGAAATTATGCATTTTGAGATATGTGCTTATAGTACAGCCAATACAAAAACACCCCACATCAACGACAGCCATAATACTATCATTCCACATCTTCACCTTTTCTATGTAGAATAACGCCTCTATAGACCTAAAGTTCCTATATTAGTTACCTAAATGACTATGAATAATATCCTTTTGTGCTAGTACTGTCTTCTCGAATGTAATCATTTTGTACCTGTATTTTTCTAATTCCAGTTCAGTCTTGATTGTACTGTGTGTGCTACGGTGCATCGTCACAACTAACAGTTCTCCTCACAAGATGGCTGCTGTGCTCGAAGGCGAAGGGATTTTGTGACGGTGTCCGAGGAAAAAGGACTGGACTGACAAGCGGCCCTTAGACTGATGATTGAGTGTCTTGCGTTTTCGGATGACGGGACTATCGTTTTCCCCGGTTTGGTATTCCCTGTTTTTCCCTTTCCTTTTTTCTTTGCAGTAAAGTAAATAAAAAAAATGTCAACTCTGTTCAGGACAGTAGAAAACCAGGGACATTCCTGCAATCGACGAGAACAACTTGGTTTTTTACTTATTTATTACAATTCCCTTTTTTTTCTAATAGGTTTAGTACAATAATGAAATGAAAATATACAACTTAATATGCATCAATTTATACATAAATTCTGTGTACCATTATCTAATCTTTACTGGAATGTATATCATGGCTTCCTTGTTTCCATTTTATTTTATGTGTGTGTGTGTGTGGGAAAAAGGTCTCATTGTCTATTTACTCTTGATAGTTTTGAACAACTCACGCTCAATCTAATTTATGCTATGAGTCGTATCACCATGACATATAATTTAGTTGATTGTTGCAACCTAGTTGTTAAACTGCAGCCTTGCCTTACTGGAAACCCTGCGTAGTGAGGGCTCCTTCTGCCCCCCCCACCGCTCCGATGTCATAACACTGTTTGCTGATGCAACTATTCCTTTTACACTTTCTGCTGACGCAAATGTTAGTTCTTGAACACCTATTAAAATAACATATAAAAAGCTTGCCGCTGCTGTGAATGACCTTTCCTTTCCGTCTTGATTATAATGAGATCATGGATGATCGTATTAATAATGAAGGGGTCATTTCACTCGGGAATGCTGACTCCAAAGGGCTTGTTTTCCTCCATGTGTGAATATTGGTGACTTTAATAGTGAAACAGCCCGCTATAAGGAGAGAAAGGAGAGAAAATGCATCTTATTGTTTATTGTGGAGGTTTTCCACAGATTATCCACATAAAAAACAATGTACCACACCAACAATAAGTAAGCAGCCTAATTCATTTTTTTGAGAAGAGATTTGATTCAAATGTTTAATCTCATATTCACCTTGTGATTATCTGACAGGATACCAGATATATCCCTCCTGTAAGAGGCTGTGGAGACGCTGACCCTCTGGTACAGGCTGGGTCCAGCCCCTATGATATAATATGATATATAATGTGATATGTGATATATAATATATATAATATGTTTTATAATGTCATATGTAATGGGGGTGAACCCCTACCGCTGGTCAGTGGCGGCTAGATTTGACCATTTGGCAGGTCAAATCAATCAGGGTCACATTATATTATATACATATTACAACCACTACTTGGCAGGTAGATTTGTCCACTCTTGCAGGTGGAAAACAAAATAAAAAAGTGAACTTTAGCCCCTGGTTAGAGGCCACTGAAGAAGTATAAGTATATTTGGGGAATATTGTTGCAGGCAGATGTGTCAAATGTCTCGTTCCGGAGGGGGTTGCCATGGACAACGGTCATCCAGTCAAAGGGTGTGGAGGAGGACCTGAGTGAGAGCGGCCTCAGGTGGTTTGCTGCCCCCCCCGCTGCACTGCACTGCATGTGGGAGACAGTGAGTGAGTGTCCTGTGGACACAGGCTCACTCTGATCTTTACTATTTTATTATGTAGTCATTTGGCAGAGCTGGCCAGGAGAGATCTGCTGTGCATCCCATGTGATGAAGGAGTCAGGATGCACCTTGCTCAAGGATGCATCAGGTTGGGATTCAAACCAGCACCTCAACCACTAGACACCACCGGTCACAATTAAAACAGTTACATATTACGTTTGTATATATCACATATAATGTGATATATAATTATATATGTGATATATAATATGATATATAATGTGATATATATAATATGATATATAATGTGATATATAATGTGATATATGTAATATATAATATAATATATAATGATATATAATATAATATATAATGTCATATATGGTCCGTGTACGAAGTATAATTCATTTACAGTTGTTCACGTTGTATAATGAAAAAGGCCAGTTTAGCGGGTATTGCCTAGTTTCATTGTCCGAGACGTGCAATGCAATTCAGCGCGCCAAAGCGTCAGCTTGTTCCATTATCCAAGTTGTACAATGATATTTGAACAAGGAAGTCGAGAGCCGGAAACAGAGACAGCTCGCCTTAGAAGTAAAAGTCGTGCGTTTTGAAGCGTGAATTTAATTCAAGGAGAGGCAAACTAAATAAATAAACAAATAGCCTAAATAATGAACATAATTCATAACTGTTATACAGTCATATTTCTGCCACTTTCCCACAACTGATTGTGAATAAATTGCCAATGGGCGCCAACACTGGAATTATTATAGAGCGCTGTGATTCATGTAGCCTATGTATGTAATGATTCATTTATATATTCATCAACCTATTTACTTGATTAAGGCTACTTAATCTGTTACTTTGGGTGAACGTTAAAGGTTATATTCAGGTACGGGATTACGGGCTGGTGGAGTTGTTGCCGTAGTCGGGTTAATACAGGAGTGAATGGGCTGCCGGAGCACCCGGTCTGAACGTCAAACATCGACGGGGATGGCATTACATTGTAGTGAATTGAAC
>JAOPJH010000124.1:9868561-9881244 GCA_027122575.1 Merluccius polylepis | reverse complement strand
GTCGGCCGTAGGTCCGCGGTGTGTTACTATTGCGCACGCCCCCCCCGCCCGTCGGCCGGGGGTCCGGGGTGGGGGGCGGTGGCGGGGGGGGGGGGGGGGGGGGGGGGGGGGGGGGGGGGGGGCGGCCCCCGCGGGGCCGGTGATGGGCGGACAGCGGCAGGATGGAGCAGATAGTGGACTCCTTGGTCATCATTTTTTCTCTCTCGCTCTCTCTGGACCACCGTTTTTTTTTTCCTCTGCCCTTTCCATTATTTCTCGTCTCTTTTGTTGGAATCCGCATAAAATGTTGACTACCTCTGTATTTGTGCTTCTCTCTTTATTTGTGTGTGTGTGTGTGGGGGGGACGGGACAAGGCGGGTGAAAAACACTCAAAACAGATAAGTTACCTCAAGTGGCCGAGAGTTGTTCTGGCATCGGCTTGGATACGAGCTGTGTTGAAGATTGTTTTATCTGAGAGATTGTTATTTTCTGTCATGGCGCGTTCGCCCGAGCCTTTGTGTTCCTGTCTGTTCCAGAGGGCGACTTATTTTATCAGCTGAAACCTGCCTCTTTATTTAAGCAATGTCTTTGGCACGGTATTATGACAATATTTCTATTTTCACATCGGTATGCAGCGATTTTGAATGCTTGCTTTTTTTTTTCTTTGTCACAGAATGTGAGCAAGGCTCGGCAAATAGTTTTGTGATTGAGAGAGGGAGAGAGAGAGAGAGAGAGAGAGACAGAGACAGAGACAGAGACAGAAAGAGAGACACACACACACAGCTTTGCTGATTAGTCACCAATGGCTGGCCAGAGGTACGGCGTGCAGCACCAGGAGGCACTGCAGCAAATCAATGTCATGAGTCCTGTCCACCAGGGACCTACCCCAACCGCCCTGGTCGTTTAACGAGATATGCTCCGCTATTCCCCAAACTGGGACCCACACACGTATGCATGTGATATGTAATTTCTTTTTTTTGTGCTTTCCATAACACACATGTGTCGGGCGAGGGGGGGGGGTCTGTGCCTGGTGATAACGCACGAGGCCTTTGCTTTTCATCATTTCTGGACGCGATTGCATGATTACTGTCTCTCCCGAGGGGTTTTGGGTGCTGTTGTTTTATTTGTTTGTCGGAATTTTGACTTTTCCCCCCCGCCCCCCCCCCCAGGAGTAGAGCACTGCTGCCACATAACGAAAATAAATACATCCATCTCCAGTTAAAATATACTTTAACAAAAGGGATGGTTATGAGTGCTTTGATTAAAAGAGGGAAGAAAAATTATATTCACATTTGATGGCATTTAGGATGGTAGCATTCAGAATAATTTGTCTTCTGTAAAAAATTGTCTTCCCCTCGGAAAAAAAAGAAAGAAGCAAAGACGGTAAAGTTCAGTTTGTCCTCAATAAGGTCTACCGTTATGGAAAGACTTTTTCTCTCTGTATCTCTCCGTCTCTCTCTCGCTCTCTCTCAGACCAATATGCAATGAGGGTGTGCTGATCGGCGTTTAAGAGGAGCAACCGTAGTCCCGCATTACAGTTTTCATAAATCATTAAATACTCCAAGGGCCATCTATGTCCAAATGGGTTTCTATAACATTCTGCCTCACTTACTGAATATATATATTTATATATTCCTATATATATATATATATATATATATATATATATATATATTATGGGGACATTCACAGCCCTCATGGCGCGAGTGGATCGTCCATTTTATATGACCAGTAAAGGATTTAAGAGCGTTGCGATAAAACGTGTGTTTTGTCTTTACCCACACCAAGATGTTTCAGTTGGACTGCTCTTGTTCTTGTGGTCCGCGCCGACCGTCTCACGCCTAATGAACCGCCACCTGTTAAGGCAGGGACAATTTGGAGTGCAGGCGTCATGCTACGCATTAAAGATGACTTGGAAGTGAATGTGAATTATTAGTGATGCACGAGCACATTAGTGGAGGATTATTAGGAGAGCATTGTGCCGTCAACCAACCGTAACTGTGATTGGCAGATTAGCCCCCGCATGCCTGTGTGGGGGGAATGAGGAAATTAGCAAGGGCCCCAGACGGTGAGCGCCGCACTTGGCAGCCGCTGCGTATACACTCGGTGGTATGTTTGTGTTTGCTTTGAAGGTCTTTGGTTGCGTGCAAGTCTGTGTTGTAGCATGTGTCCGTCTGTGGAAAGATGGAGTGTGTCCTGTGTGTACTGTTTGTGTGTGGAGTTCGGAGAGTGACGGTGCTGCTTGTTACTTGCGATCGGTTTGCTGTAGATTACAGCACGCAGGCACACACACACACACACACACACACGCAGAATATGTCAATCTCAGGTATTTAAAAAAAATTCCCTGCAGCACAGATGCCGGAGTTATCTTTGTAAATAAAGGTCATAGGTGTGTGTGTGTGTGTTTGTTTGTTTGTGTACACTCTTAAAACTGCTGGGTTGAAAATAACCCAATTTGGGTTATTTGGGTAACCCAACGCTGGTCCAAAGTTGGACCTGCCCAACGCTGGGTTGTTCTAGCCCAGCAGGGTTGGGTTATGGCTTGACCCAGCATGTTGGGTTGAGACTGTATACCCAAAAATGGGTTAAAAACTCTGCTGTTGGGTTAATGTTATCCAATAAATGGGCTAAAATAGAACCATGTTGTTGGGTTATATTAACTAATAAATGGGCTAAAACACAGCCATGTTGTTGGGTTATATTAACTAATAAATGGGCTAAAACACAGCCATGTTGTTGGGTTAATGTTACCAAAGAAGTGGGTTAAAATCAAAATGTTGTTTTGAGAGCAAAATTAGCATTACTTAATAAACATTAACCTTATATAAAATGAAATTGTTATTAAACATGAAATTATGAAATTATTCAGCGAAACAAGTACATAATGTCCATTATTTTATTGGGACATCTCTGATCCATTCATCCATCAATTTAAGTGCTACACAATGTACAAAAATGCACCTAAATATTAAAAAAGACAAAGAAAAAAACAACAAAGTGACAGAGAAATTACAACAGTAAAAACCAGAGCGATCAACCAGTCAGTTTAAACTGGAACAAATAAGAACAGTTTTTGGTACCTGCCTAACGGCATGAAGCTGATGAGGTCTCAACTTGCAGCTTAACTAGCTGGGGTGTTGGATGACTCCATCGCTGCAAGTTGAGACCTCATCAGCTTCACAGCATTGGATTCATGACCAGTGATCGCGAATACGCCAGTCTGAATAAACTCCCAAACCTGGGCACATGGTTTCGGGTAGTTCACATCTAGTACAAAAAAAGCTTTGAAGCACCCATCCACCGCACCCAACAGAGATGGGTGCTCCAAGGCCATTCCATTAATGACCACAAAGGCCTGGGAACACCGATGCTCCTCCCCCAGCATGAGGACATGCGGTGTGCAGCTGCTTGTGGACGCCAGGTATTGCACCATGTTTGTTCCAGTCTGAAAACAAAAAAGAGAAAAAACAAAACAAGATTCAACAATAAGTTCATACGACAGGTTAGGTTCAACTCCACAGGTAATGCACAGTGCTGTACCAGACACTTTATCTGGAGTCTGAGTCCAATAATAATAATGGGTCTCTTCAAAACCTTGTAAGATGGGGGTCTGCAGCCAAATAAAAGCACTGTCTTTACTCACCGGCTGAATGTCAATGAAGGCCCGTCGAACCTCCAGCTTGCTGGGGCGGTACACTTTTCTCCCAACTTTGTATGTCACAGTTGGGAGCAGCACCGGCAGCAGCTGTAGAGCGATGTCACCCTGTTGATCTGTAAAAATAAAACATTAATTAAACATCTGTCAACATTAAAGGACCACTTCACTCATTTTCAACCTATCTTCATACAATTGGTCCTTACTAATGCTCACTAAATTATGACACCACTTATGTATACTCACTCTGTCTCAGAAGAGGACTGTGAACAGCTGAGAAACCTGACAGCCAGTGACATCCACATTTTTAGAAGAAACATTAATAGAAGCAATGTATTATATTGAATAAAAATGTAAATTTAATTTGAAATTAACTGTCCACAGTCTTTCTCTGACAGATTAGACAGAAATGTCATCATATTTTAGTGAGGACCAATTACATCAAAAGACACGTTCAAATGGGTGAATTTGTCCTTTAACTCGTAACTTTATGTAGTGTGGGGATTTTCTTTGCCAGTGGATCTGCTGATCTGCAGTGATTTTCAAAGTGGGGTCCAAGGACCCCAGTGATCCTTGAAAGGGTTCCAGGGGGCCCCAAGAAAAAACATGAATAATGTGTTTTCACCATTAAGTCAAAGAAAGCAAGAAGATCTGCACACCAAACAGCTCCATTTAAGGATATTTATTATGTAAAACATTTCGAAACGTAACACAATAAATATCCTTAATGGGAGCTGTTTGGTGTGCGGATCTTCTTGCTTCTTTTACTTTGAGTCTTTTTTAGATCCAGCACCCAACTACATGTTTTTTGGGGATGTGTGTGTGACCTCTACTTTTTACTGTGTCACCATTAAGTAACACAATGTCAGAATGTATGACTACCATTTTGGTCAAGCACAAATCTTATCAGAATGGAAAACCCTTGGCAAAAATCTTATGAAATTGGGTTCTGTGGTCTAACTTGTGTCCATTTAAGAGTCCTTGATATTTAAAAGTTTGAAAACCACAGCCACAGACGTCACTTCAAACTATGACGTGCCTGACCTCAAACTCACACTGCTGCGCTGCACTGCTGAGAAAAAGTTGACATCGACAAAGTTGGGGGCCACATGTTACACCAGCTCTATGTGAATACCTGCTGAAAGTGAATCGATGTTTGCAAGAAGGTCTCCAGTCTTCTCCTTTCTGGCCATACGAATGATTTTCTCAGCCAACTCAGGGATCCATTTCTCAGACATTCTTTCAGAACACTCTGGCTGTATCACTGCAAAGTCCTGAGCGATCTAAGGACAGGAACCCCCCCGCCCCCCAAAAAAAGTGTAAGGCACATGTAACATCCGTCCCAGGTAGCACTGAAATCTGTACTCTGGGTAGGCGCCCGGGTATGTTATAATGTAACATTTATATCTGTGAACCTTAGCAGAATATGGATTACCTTTTTGTATGATTACTGAAACATCACGTATGAGTTAAGACACACTGATGCAAGAACATTAGGTTACATCACAAGAAATGTGCTGGCTTATGTGCACAGCTAAAAAACTATGTATCTCTGCATTTAACCCTTGAAGCCCATATGGTAGAATCAAATCATGAACTCTATTTTTACAATAATGTTTTCAAAGAATGTATTTATTCCATTAATTTTTAAACAGGGTTCTCTATGAATTTTGGGATGAAGGATTCCTTTTTTGTATACCTTTATGTTTTTTAGCGAAGGGTTAGGTTTAGTTTCGAAATCAAATGTATTAATTTATTCAGGGCAACACACAAACATTGTAGATGTAAGCTCACCATGCCTGGAGTGTCCATGAGACGAGGAAACTCTGCCATAATGTTTTGGATTGTCTTTGCCCCATCTTGTCTAATCCAGTTTGCCCTATGGACTGCAGTCTCCAACATGTACTGGCTAACTGTAGCTTGTGGCCAAATGTTATTTTTGAGCCACAATGTCATTTGCAAGCACTGCTCACCAGTTATAATCGGTTCTGTAATGGGCAGAGAAAAGAAAGAATTGTAGCAAATAGTGATAAATGAAGACACCCAATCCAACATCAGTTGGATTGAGATATAAGGGAAACATGTCCCCTCCACCTCAGTCCAAGACATCTTGCTGTACCTGGCAAAAGGATTGGGGTCGCTTGCAGTATTGGTGCTGAATTCACCCGGCTGCCTTTGCGACTCCTCTTGCGGACATTACGGAGGCGCTCCTCCAGGTACCCCGTTGACGGTTTGTGGGCCCTCCCTGGGGTGAACCATGCATCCTAATGAAGATGAAGTAAACAGATAACACAGGCCCACACACATACCATTAAATGACCAGCAGCAATATTGAAATAAAGAGTTATACCAGTAGGATTCACAATAGAATGTTTGTAACAGATTTCTTAGAAAATGGTCTAACCTTTCATATTTCACCTGGTGAACCTATTTGCAACATACATCTTCAAAGACTGGAGGCACAGTAATTTACACGTGTTTTATAGTGACAACAGTATGCGCTGTGTGGGAAAGAAGTGTGTGAGTTGACAGATTTTCTTTGAGCAAATCCAAGTGTGGTTAGAAACTTTACTTACATAGCCTGTGCCATGACTGTCCCTCAGGCATGGAAATTGCTCCACTATTGAAGACGCCAGCTTGGCCTTCATAGCTGAAGTAGGACTTTAAGACAAAAGACATTTAACAGCATTTGTTAACGCTACAAAAAAAGCATGTCTTTCTGAAAAGGTTAGTTTGAATTTTTTGAAGTGAGGTTTATGAGGTACGAAAGTCAGTGTATTGCTTACAAATGTGCCCAGTTTAGACGAGCAGTTGAATAGTACCAGCATTGAAACAAAACAAACCAATTGTCTGGACGAGAGCCAGCACAGCAGCAAAATATTTTAGCATTTTACCTTGCTGTCAGACCTTTAAACTACATCTTCTCACCCATAGAAACAGCTGATCTGTGGCATTGCAAGTGTTAAAGTGCAACTGTGCTAGTAAAGTGCTAAAAATATTCTAAATGTTATGTACACCACTGATATTTTTTGTGGCTAAAATACTACGTTTTGCTGCTAAAACCCAGATAGTGTTATCATCCCCCAGATCCCAACGATACTTATCCCTAGATGAGACAGTTAACCTGTAACTTCCACTCTCGTGTGAGGTGAGGTTGTGTGCAAGAATACTCACTTCTCCCCGAAGCGCTCTATGAGGTGGGACACCAGAATGCGGACCATTAATCGTCTTTCAGATACTGAGATATGGTTGCTTCCCTGCAGACTGGCAACCACACCTTTCCCATCAGTTGCTTTTTCCAGGATCTCACAAATATTCTATTGAAAAAAAAAGTATAGACTTAAGGAATTAAAAAAAAAAAAAAAATTAATCTCAAACTGTGGACTATAATCAGACAAAGTTGTTTGTAACCCTCCCCTCCCTATAGGGTTAGTGTAGCTAGGCTTGTAATTCAATTCAAAATGCAACTTAAATTATATTTGATTCTAAATAAATGGCCTGAAAAGTATAGAACACCACATGGATGAGGCATTTTTGTAGTCGGAAGGCGCAAGTCCTGGACTTCCAGGATTTGACAGGGACGTCAATAGGTTTTGAGAAGGGGGATTTTACCTTGATGCCTAAAATAAGGTCTGTGGTTAACTAAACTTCATGGAAACTGCTATCTTTGTGTCAGCACGATATTTTTATCATGGTGATGAAGGCTGTTGTTTCATAAACTTTTGTAAACCACAGACTTATGCTATACTATGCTTCAACTGAAATCCCCATTTAAAAACCACATTAATTTTCCCCTGTAAAATTCAGTACGTCTGGAACATCTCCATTCTGGGCTCATTCCTGTGGTGCTCTTCTATTATCATAATTAACAATACTTGCACAAGTGAACTCACGAATCTTGCTCTCTGCTCTACTGAAACATGCTGTTCTGTAGGCAACTCTGGCCATGGTGTGCCTTCTGGAGCTGGTATGGGGTCCAGCAATATAGAAGGCTCGGGTGTGGGGCTTGAATCCTTAAAAATAGAAAAAAGGAAATTATCATGACAGTTAGTGTTACAAACAAATATCATTAGAAAAAAAGAAGAATCACTGGGTATACTCACAAGATGCACTGTACATGTCACTGACATCCAGTATCCCATGATATATTAATTTTCATTATAGAACATAATACTGAATTGTGCTGCTTTAAATGAGGTACTACTGAGTGGTGCTCTAGACAAATGGTTAAAGAGAGAAAGGCCACTCTGAGAATCCAAAACTAGCCCAGACAGAAAACAATGACTAATAATTAATCCAAAAACACATGGGAGTAACTTGTAACTGTACTTTAACCCAACTAACCATTAATTGATCACAGGTGTTCCATCCCTGGTCAGAAAGCAAACAACTCACAGGCACCCATAACACATACAACTTACAAAAATATCAAAATTCATAAAGTGACATTATACAAGCTAAGTACAACGTAGGGATGAATGTGAACGCAGAGGGTTCTGAGCTCTGATCCTAGAGATTTCCCAGCTCTGACGTTATGTGCACACAATGCTATATATAGTACAATCTAAGTAAAACAGGGTTAAGAAATGTGAACGCAGAGGGTTCTGAGCTCTGATCCCAGAGATTTCCCAGCTCTGACGTTATGTGCACATACAGTACAATCTAAGTACAACAGGGTTAACAAATGTGAACGCAGAGGGTTCTGAGCTCTGATCCCAGAGATTTCCCAGCTCTGATTTTAAATGCAGGTTCAGGTACAGGTACAGTATGGCCTATAATCCACACTTTGTTTAAAACCGCCTGTATCTTACTGAAATGTAATGGTCATCATCATTCTCTTTGTGGGACCTCACAACATGGAGGGGGTGATAGTCAGCAATGAAATCAATGTCAACTACATCAAGTGCTGTGGTGGGAGACACAGTGAAGGAAAAGTAATGCCTTTCAAAGCCTGTCGTTTCCCATTTTTTCACAATGATTTTCACTGTTGAGTTCATTACCACAATGCTCTGAATGGTTCCAAACTGAGGCTCACCATTGGCAGAGTGAGAAAGCCAAAGTGTCATTCCTGGCCTATAGCTCGTACCCTTGTACTTAATCCAAGATGCCAAATACACTTCTGTAAAAATGGCAATTCCATCAAAGCCGCATTTCACCTTCTCAAAATCATCTATGGTACCAAGGAGATTGGTGTGCCCTGGCCCAACTTCAAAGTTATGGTTGAAAAGCTGGCCAGACAGAAGAGTGTAGCACATCATTATCTGATGTCTGTAGGCCTGAGTTTTACAAATATTCCTAAAATTACAGGTCACATGGCTTACCTGTTTGAAAAAGGAATGTTTGGCCTCGAAACGCATGGACCAGAAGTGGACTACAGGGCCCACTGTCCTGATGGCACTAGCATAATGAACCATGAAATGGTGTTTGGGCTTCAAGTGTCTGTCAGGGTAGAGCTCTAAATAAACACAGTGGTGTTCCTGAATCAGATTTTTCAGAAAGATGATGGCCCCTTGTGTCAATTCAGGAGAAAAGATTAACTCCATACAGCTAAGTAATGACAGGAGCAATTCCCAGTGTTTGTTTCCCTCCGGAACCAAATCTCCTATCATGAGGGGCAGCAGTCTCAGTAGACACCATGTCTGTGTAGCTGTTTGCCTAAAGGCCCCATCAGGATTTTTTAAGTCTTGGGGTTTGATTTCAGATGGCTTGTTATGGACGTCATAAAACCCATAATCAAAGCTGACCAGTCTACTGTTAACCTGTTCCAGGGTCGTGATTTTTTGCTCAATCAATGAATTAAGCACTAGCTTAATTTCTAAACCTCCAACCCCCTCAAGGATGTCGTGCATGACATCAGTTGTTATGTTGTCAGTAACATGGTAGAACTGCAGCTTGTTAAGGGAACACTCTCTTTTGACACCAGTTTCAGTTGAGTTGTTCAGAAGGCAGTCTGACTGGTAGTTGACCTTATCACGCAGTAACAAAGGGTCCTCAGTGGTCTGCTCCCATAACACCTCTTTGCGAACCCGACAGATTCTGCATGAAAAATTGCCGGAAAAGCTTTCATTGTAACCAAGAATGCTGTTGAGTCCAAGGTTATCGCCACAGACCTGGGCCAGTCCAACCTTTACAGTGCCATTGAAATGTCTTGCTTCAATGTGAATACCATTCTGTTCCATGTCCTTAATGTCATTCACAATTGGATCCAGAATAACATTCATTCCTCCATAATGTTTCACATCATTGCTCTTGTATACAGCCAGCAAAAAGTGAGACTTTAGGCTAGACAGATACTCTGGTGGCAAGCATTTAATTATGAAATAAATGAAGCCAAGCTTGTGGACTGATGTTTTAGAACCAAGGGGGTTGACCATCTCACAATCATCTGCATAAATGGCAATTGGAATGGACAACTCTTCAGAAAATAGATGATTTGTTCTAAAGAGTGTGCCATCTTTGAAGTCCTCAAGGGCTGTAGTGTCACGGTTCCGCCACTCTAGGATTTTCTCCATTGTGCCTGGACTCTCTAACACAAGCTTTAGCATCGCTTTCAGGGGAACATACTGAAAGGTATCCCGAACTGCTACTTGTTTCACAGTCCCTGTCTCTCTATCAGTTTCTTGGACATAGGAAAAGCCAGGGAGAGGTAATGCCTCTGGCTGTACAAAGTATCCGGACTGGGTGAAAAACTTCATTTGCCTGTATTCTGACTCAAAGCCACGAAATGGTTCACCTGCTGTTTCAAACTGCTCTAGCAGTTCCTGTGCTTTTGGAGTCTCAGAGTGGCCTATCTCTCTTAAAAAAGAAAATGTTCTTCTCTTCAGACCATCAACAATATCTTTGATTAGACTAGATGTGTGTTCAACAACATCCCTGATCCCACTGAATGTATGTGAGGACTTGGCCTTCAACCTAGCTAAGAAGAGTGCAACTCTGTCTTTTATGCTTTCATCCGGTAACTCATCCCATTCCTCCACTGCAGTTTCACTGCATTCCACCTCACCTAACACATTGGGTTCAGGGTCTGGGGATATGGACCAATCAGAAAGTTGAGCTGAAGAACCTTCTTCCACTGATTCGACATCAAAGTCAAAACTGTGCCCCATTAGGTGTCTCCTAAACGATCTCTGGTTGTCAAATGAACGATGGCACCCAACTTGTGCACACTGGAAATATGTTGATGTGGATAATATATTGTGCATCACTTTCAGATGGAAAAAAAATGGTCTTATGTCAGGGCCTACAGACCTTCTACATTTGAAACACACGTAACCCATTTTGTCTAGGCCTACTCTAGTGTACCTCAAGCAACTTCTTTAGGTATTGTTGAAATTTAAGCCGTGGCCCAAGGACAGGAATCAGGGAAGTCAGGCTGTTTCCATCCAAGAGAAAGAAGCACTCTCTATCAATCTGCTGTGCTGCAAAATATTAAGCATATTGAAATGTTGACGTTATGACTTCAATATCACAATTATTTCAAACTTTTGCCTCGATTACAATTAATGAACATCGCAATGTGACACATTGCGCTTGTATCGGCTATTTTTTATTACGTACCCCGCCACTGTTCATCAAAGTATATTATACAACAGTTAGTTCTGACCGAGTAATTTGATTTGATGAGAGGCATTCTGTGAGTGCTGATGTAGTACAGTACAACATCACTTGGACATGCAACAGTAAAATTACTCCACTCACAGGTGTCTATCATTGTAGCCAATAAAAACACTTTTTTTCATGTCAATTCATTAATATTTCGGAAATAAACAAGACATGAATAATTAAAAAGCTTAAGTCTTATATATTCTAAATTACATTTAATATATTTTCAATTAATTGCCCATCCCTACCGCAAGCAGTTCCATTTCACCAACAGTGGCCAATAGCTTTATAAAAATGAGTCAAAGATGCAGCATTATATTTTTCTTTAGAAAATCCCAATTGCACTAGGCTATAGCCCTCCCATATATTTACACAATGTGGTCTCCAACTTGCATGCTCTCTAATATGTATTCAATGTAACAAATGGATAGCTGTAATTATTTGATGTCGGGTTGTATCACAACCTATCTCAAATAATTACAGCTAACAAATACCTTCAAAAGTGGGGATCCATTCAATCAGAGACCATTCAGTGAGTTTCTCCTTCACAAACTCATCCATCTTTTGGAAAGAACAGAAAGATTAATGATTACTTTTACAAAGCCAGTCGACTTAGTGTGTCTGCAGAGCTTGAATATTGTTTACAATCAGCTTTATTATAATAACAACAGGCAAGCTCTGGTCTAAGATATGGTGAGGAAAACTACCAAGAGAAATTTCAGTGAGGAGAAGAAGTGAGAGGCTACTACAACGTGCATCAAGAAATAGTTAAAATACAAAGTAACGAGACCAAATGTAAATATACTTCGCCACTGTTTTCCATAGACAGCCATATTGTCACACAGCCTAGCGGAGTGCATCATAGCAGAACAGTAAATGTTGGTTTCTATTGAAAAGAGACAAAAACACAGCTCACCCACTCTTCCCTACTAAGGCAAAAGACCTTAACTCTCCAGAGTGTGAAACTGATAAAAAATGCTTTAAAGTTATCTTAATGTCCTGACAATTGAGTTGAAGTTACTGTATTCTGCCTTAGCATTACCCATAAAATGACAATCAGTCATACCAAGGCAAAAGACCTTAACTTCTTTTTTATAGCACAATGTTATGATTATGATTATGTTATGAATGATAACTTTCACTTAGAATGTAAGCAATATTGACCCTATTGGACTAACTATGATAAAATGGATTTACATTTATCAACATCATATGAACATGATAGATTAATAAGTTTTTTTTCTGTATTTCATACTAATACTAGTACCACACATGCAGTCGCATGATTGATTCACACACTCTCTGACAGACATCAGTTTTATCAATGAAAGTGTTTACAACGTGACACCTATGACATCAAGGAGTCACATGAGTGTGTGTGTGTGTGTGTGTGTGTGTGTGTGTGTGTGTGTGTGTGTGTGTGTGTGTGTGTGTGTGTGTGTGT
>JAOPJH010000124.1:9833758-9848043 GCA_027122575.1 Merluccius polylepis | reverse complement strand
CAGATGTAAAATTCAGTCGCATTCTCTCAGATTTTGGTCGCAAAATGCGACCATTTGGTCGCAGTCTGGAGCCCTGCTCAGCTATTTAGTATTTGTCGCAAATCTATTTGGACAGAGTTCACAATAGTTTTTTTAAAAAGTCTGATGGCATTTTGTCAAGACAGCATGTTGATGGTTTGTATACCTTTTGTGCCTACAAAATCCTACGTGAGTATTATCTTGTTATTTATTGTCCTTGTTGGATAGACAATTATATTTACATTACATGCACATTGTATTCTCATTTATTTAAGAATAAGATTGGTGTTTTATTATAGCCTAGATCTACGCCTATTAATCATTTTTATGTTCACATGCAAATGCCTCTTTATTTTGCCCTTATTAATATTTCAGCTGGTCTGTGTTTTCTATTCCATAATATTTTACCTAAACAAAGAAAGCCTATTATGCTATGAAGTCAAACATTGACTTTACATTTTGTTGTTTGGTTCATTAATCTAAATGCAATACCAATAGGCAGCACTCACATGCATGCTGAAAAGGTTGGCAACAAGTTAAACAAATTCTCAGATTAAATAACTACTTGAAATTATGGTTGTCTCATCTGCAAATCTCCTTTATATGAAACTGAATTATTAATATCAAAGCAATTGTAGTATCATCAGCAGGCTTAATAAAAAAATAATAAACAACAGCATTATAAACTTTCTGATAGACACTACCATGTGTGGTTTATGATACTGTTCGTTGATGCTGTTATCTGACAGATTTAATGAAGTATTGTTGTGTTCAGTGAAACCAGTGTCCCAATTAGCTTACATAACAAGCTTTTGCGTGGTAGTTGTGCGCCAATGTCTCTTTCTGATTGAGATTATGAGTAGGCAAGCATCCACCTCAGTCTATTTCTAAGTGTTGTGATCCTAATAAACAAGATCATTTTCCAGTGGGTTTTGCCTGTAATTATACACACATACATATTACATGTGGGCATTTGAGGAGTTTGTGCTCTGGAGAGGAACTTAATGAGCAAAGCAATAAGCCAAGCCCCAATTTTCTCTATCCCTTCTTCACAATTTAACGACTAACACTTGACCTCTTAGACCATTACAACACAAATGATCTTCAAGTTCTCACTTTCTTTTTCTTCTGGTAGTGGATGAGGTGTGATTTCCCCCCAACACACACACACTAGGTATGTAAAGCGTTTTGGGTGTCTTGAAAAGTGGTATAAATTAAATGCATTATTATTATGAATTTCCTTTCAGCTTTTCTTTTAAATATCCTAAACAAAGCCATGTATGCAACAATGTCACATTTCATCAAACACTAATGCGATCCCATCGACCGTCACTTGCGCTGCACTACAGCGCCTAATAAAAAAAGTAGTGCCTCCTTCTTTCACATCTTACTGGAGCGCCGATCGATGTGTTTGACGACAACGTTGGATGTGCACATCTGCTCTTGTTAAAAGCATTAACTCACTTTCCAAAAACTCAGCCGCGGCTGACTGACCCTGCTCTTAATGAAGTCATTCAATACACGCCTTGCCATCCATCGCTTGGGCCAGCTACTTCAGTAGTTTCCAGTGAGAAGGTTTGCTCATTATAAATGCGCTGGCGGGCAAGTTATGTTTTCTTTTTGTGTTAGGGTACATTTATTAGTTGGGTGTTTAACAGATCTAGAAAATGTGATGAATCCATGGGCCTGTAGTTCTATTTCTGTCTAATTTGGCCCACGCAGCCTTCACAATGTTGCTGTTCATTTATCTGTCTCATGGATCTAATATAATGCCATAAGCTTTGCGCCAGGCTACTAGCAACCTCAGATAATGCGTTGTCTCGAAAGGCATGCTCATTCAACGCGGTTATTGGACACGCACATTACATTACACGCGCATGACGTGTCCATCTTCATCGTCAACAACAACAACAACGACGACAACAGCCCACAATGTGTTGTGAGTGATCAAAACAAGAAAGCAATGGAAGCGTGGCAGCCGTGTTGCAGACACACTCTGCACTCTGCTATGAATGATGGCGGGTGGGGAGGGCGCGGTGGGTAGTGGTGGCGGCGGCGGCGGCGGCGGTGGCGGCGGCGGCCGGGGGAAGGGGATTAGCAGAAGAGGCCAGATGGCGCGGGGAGGGAGTTCAGATGGAGCCATGGGCAGCCGGAGCAGGGAGGCGAGAGGAGCAGATGGGCGAATGAGAGGGCTCATAAAACCATATTATCACTGGTGATATCATTGTCATGAATAACCGCCGATGAAGCTTATTACGCCAAGCGTTAGCAGCGAAGTGCCTTGGACTGACTCTGGTGGCGGCGGGCCCAGTCGACTGTGTTGGAATGAGAGGGGGTTTAACTAGTTTGATCCGGATCGGGGGATTTGCGCTTGTTTGGTTTGTGCGTGTGTGTATAGGGGGGGGTATATTGTTTTCCGGGCAACGTTACAAGCATGTAAAGCTCAAAGTGTGCTACTGTATCATGCATTGACAGGAACTGGTCAGAACCTGAACAACTGCACTTGTCCATTGTCCATTTATATTTTGGGGTTAACACAGTACTTGTGGTGCTACGTTAAAGGGTTTTTCGACCCAAATTGCATTATAGAGCAAGCTTAGTACACTCACACACAACCATAACAGCTCATGGCGGTTGGAATAGAGAGACCCATACAAGTTTTAACGACATTACACTGTTGATGTGTGTGTGTGTGTGTGCATTCTTTAGAGTTTAAGATCCCAACCAACCAGAGAGTAAAATATAATAAAAACAAGCAAGGTGAAGGAGATGGCCAAGCATTAAGTATCATGAATAACTGAATAGGTTATTGAAAATTCAACACCATCCCAGTAGCCTTGAGGTCAAATCACTGTTGCAATGTTTGTGTCCCTTCAAAGAGCAAATCGAGTTAGCATTCATTTCTGAACAAAGTCAATTACTACCATGAAAGTTTTACATTCTTTGGGTTTTTGTTTTATTTGTTTATGCATGCCAGTGCCCACCTTGTATTAATAGGTATGGTATTTTAGTAATTGATAGAATCAAAACAGAGGCATTGACTTTCATCAAGACAATTTTCGCAGAAACAGACGCCACCCTCTAGGGCAAAGCTAAGGTGTTTGTAAAGGTTTAAGAAACGTCATCAAGGAAAATAACTTGAGCGCACAAACAACGGCAAATTCTTTGTCCTGTGCTTGTTTTGTAAATATTAACTTATTGTCCTCAGTATTGAATACAACATTGAAACGAGTGCAGTGCATGCATAATTAATTTCATAAAATTAATTATGAATGCAAAACCATTTACCAGGATGATAATAAAGCTTGGCTATTATTCATTTGCTATTCTTCTTCTCAGCTCGCCGTTCATAGGTTGGCTTTTAGCAAATAACTTACAAGATATTTACTTGGTCAGAATATAATCATATGTATAATATGATGTATAATATAAAAAGTCATTAGTGGACCAAAATAAACGTGTTTAATTATCCCTCTTTGTCTGATATTTATTATATGGTAATAACAAATCACTATAACTAATTAATAACTAATCACTGACACACAGATCCAGTCTATTAAACAATCATTTGATTTGGTAAATTAAAAACTATTTTTAACTATTCCCATTCATTTGTGCATGACATCAACAGTGACTTTCAAGAATACACACACAGTAAAGACAAAAAGTGTATAACAGTGGATGTGAAGGTTGCCTCGTCATTAAAAGTTAAAAAAAATCCTCACATTGATCATATCTGCTGAGCATTGCTCTCTTCTGTATAATCATTGCGCAGAACCACAACATTGAGAGAAAAAACATGTTTCATTCCCTGCAGCACCTGCTTAGAGCAGAAGTGGCAGGCCTTATAATATAATTTTCTCCCTTTGGGACTGCTTTATACTCGCCCATGTCAGTTTTGATGACCCCAATACAACGCTGTACTACCCACATCAGCAGTTAGTCCCTTTCGGAAAAATTTGAGGTTTCGAATTAAGTGCCACAAGAAATGTCTCGAAGGAAGAAGAAAAAACACGTCCTTGTGTATGCTAGTGTAGGCATTGTTTTTGACAACCTTTAAAATCAGAGGCAGCATAGAGTGAAAGGAAATATAGATAGGAAGTTAATGTTTTTCTGTCTTGGCTGATGACCTTAAGACTGTTAACTGCAGAAAGGTGCCACTGTGACTTTTTCTGCGGTGTACTTCTCTATTATTCTACTAGTCTGCTGTTATTTATTCCCAGTGTACACAATCTGCACTGTTTTAATTCAGCTTGTGGATCCCTCGAATAGATAGTATTGTGTACGTGTCTATTCCTTGATGCTTCAGCTCTGAGTTAAACGTTGATGTATTAATGCCAGGCCATACACAGATAAAGATTTAGATTTTAATTTTAGACAAGGAAATATCTGAATATTAATGTGTGTTTCTGAGTCAGAGCAGAGAACACTGCATAAATGTCAAGTTGTTTTTTCCGAAGCATCCTCACTAGGGTTGACCTTCCTACCCTATGTGGACTGCGCAATTAAATGCATCAGGTAACAGACAAATGTAGCTTGTTTGGCACAAAAATGTTTAATGTGTCCTATATATTACATTTGATAAATATTTTGCTCCACAATTGTAGCAGAATGTAATCTTGTGTTTGTTATAACTAGCTTTTACATATTTCATCTCATGAAATATGAAGTAATATAATATGGAAATCGTATAATAAGTAGTCCATTCTTTGTTCAGTTTACTTTGATTAGTATATAGCTAGCACATTAACAGGGCTGACAAGATATAACACTTATTTCACTTATTAAACACTTATATTAAACACTTTCTTTGCGGCTACGAAAATGGATCTTGGGGAAGGAAACTCTGGACGTGTTGATTGACTGATGATATCTGTGCCATTGCAAAACTACCGCGCCAATTTGCTTTTCCCCCTGGGGGGCGGAGTGGATTTGCAATGCTGCGGAAGACAGATTACCACAATGGGTCCCCTAAAAGAGCCAAGTCATAATTTTCGACCTGGGGCGTTGTATTCCTCTTTCAGGAATTGTTGTTGAATTGCAGTGGCTAAACAGCATGGCTTATTTAGCAACAGGCCAGGAGGTTACCTTCCCCTCGGGTGGCAGGTAAGCTGTTATAAATCGATTGAGTCACCCACAACGATAGCGGTTTCATGTGTTCTGCCCTCTGTCTCTGGGAATAGTTTTTCTTTTACAACTCGAGTAAAATGTGAGTTCCTTAAGTATCGGCGAGAGACTAATTCTCATTAAAACACTCCCACCCATGTCAGGGATTGACCAAGCATTAAAAAGGGTGTGCAACACTTTTTTGGGGGGGGGGGCATTGACCTGTAGTTAACCATTCATGTTGAAATTGATATGATGAGCAATAGCACTTTAACATGGGGGGGGAAAGTATGAGCAGTATGTAGCTATAGGATGCATGCATGTTATTGCGCTAATGCTACCTTAGCTACACTTTAGCATTGTAAGGTAAAGACAATTAGAATATACTGTACACGGTTTTGCTATTTATATTAAGTATTAAGTCGCAGCTAATTTTGACCCATGGAAATTCATTCAAGGCTAGAATTGACATACTAAGCCTGAGGGGAGGAGCCAAAAAGTCCAGAATTAACCAAGGTTAAAGAATCAGTTAATACAATAATACAAGTCAATTTGGATTAAGTTTGCATATGCCCCCTGTGTCTGTGGGGTTTACAAGTTAGATTAAATGGAAACTAACATGTCTCGAGGTGTTAATTGGCAAACGTATCAATGTGGGTGTTCCTCTCATGATATGTAATTCAGGGTTCAACCGCCATCATAAACTCTGATAACACTTCCATGAAACTTAAGTAAGTAGTATGGGAAGTAGCCTCATCAAAAATGTTTTAGCTACATAAGACAATAGGCTGCTACTTTATAATTAATGCAAGAAACATTTCAAAGAATAAAACTGTTGTTCTGGCTGGCTGGTAGAAGAGCTAGAATACAACTGATTAACTGAACACAATTATTAACCACACAAAAGTCATTACATAAAACATTCCTTTTTTTAACTGTGTGCTCAGGGCTCAGCTCAGATGGTATTGTTGCTATTGGCAACAATGCACGCTATGCCATTAGTCCTCAGACTTTGATTTTTACTGAGATAAACTAGTACTTGAGTAGGCCTAATAGTCGATAAATAAAATGGCAATTGTTATGTTATATCTTAATGTTATCACTGCCATCCCCTGTTCTCCCCCCTGTTTTGATATAGCACATTTCCCTGTAGACTACTTATTTAACTAGCAACCATTTTTTTCATTCTACCAAGCCCATCATAATTGTTTGTGCTTTTGTTTTTTACACCAGGGATACAGTATAGTTGCTATTACATAAAGTTCAGTTGGCAGGGGTGAACGGGTTAGGGCAATGTAGCTGTTTTTACCATTGAACTTATTGAATGTACTTTCCATATTTCTTTCTTGTTTTAGGTTTGAAAATGCTTTTAAAATTTTAAAATGACATGAAGAATAAAATGAGGTCCATGGAAATATTTTCAGTCAGTAAACACTCATACTTGGCTCTGATATAACAACGTGTTCTCCAAACTCCACAACGTGCCATATTATTATGCATTACCACAACATCTAGCAATTTAACAGGATTGACCACACTACAGAAAATGAGTTCCAGAACAAGTTCCCTGACACAATATAGTCATAATAATATCATGTTTCAAAATTGGTAAATAGTTGTGCAATATAGCCTGTATTTTGGATTTACAAATTAAATCATGTATTGTTGCTCTACATTGTGATTTTATTGTAAAGCTGAATGACAAACTTTTTCCCCCCTTCCTCCTCCCAAGGTGGAGTTGACTGGTTGTAGGGGGGTGGGGTGGGGTTGGTATCTGATGAGTTCACATGCTGTATAATTTGTCAATGATTACTTTAATTGCATGCCCAGCGCATGATGTTATTTGATACTGTGTGCTGACTGGGGAGGGAAGCCATGTAGTGTGCATGCATTACAGGATGTCTAGACATAGGCCAAGTGATAGGACTACATCTGTCTATATATCTATATCTGGGCCCAATGGCTGCACACACCCAGTCGACTAAATGGGAATATAAGCATTGTCTCACTTCAAATAAACTGGTTGTCAATGTAGACGTCCCTCACTATCTAGTTTACCTTGGGGGTGGGGGTTACACTACAATCCTCAACTTGACGACTTGAGAAACCTAATGGAATCACAGATTGGTGTAAGTGACACTGAGTATAAGATATTAAAACAACACTGATGTCATCCAAACATAATTTAAAAAGTTGAGTTCCCTTGTTCAATTTATTAATTTATTTTACACATGAATAGAGCAGGAGAAGTGGCTTGAGTCAGAAGCTGACTGCAAGCTTAAGCTTAACTCAGGCTGAGTTGTGCTCATTGAAAAGGGAAAGGGAAAATAAATTACTCTTCCTTGTCTTATCAATACACACTAAGGAGATCGATTCAAAGCCCATTAGTTAGTATTAGGTTCCTATTAAGAATAGGATAATAATTGAGAAAAATAGCCTGATATATATACCAAATTTGTCACTATGTGCTTATATCACATTGCAGGCTATTACTCCTTACGATGTTTTAAGTTAAGCAACCCTGATGGTTGCACAGAAATTGGATGGGCTACACAGTGCTGGCCAAGCAGATGGATTGCAAGCACAAGAGTTATTTACCCGGGCATGTTACTCATAGAAAAATAGGCAATACATTGTGGTTTAGTGGGAGATTAACCCAATCATTCCTAGTAAAACAATAAACATTCATCAATCAGCCTAAATTACAAGATCCTTCCTGTCATCTGCATTTTCCCCAAGAATGTGACAACTTCACGGTTCATCAATCTGACGAAGGTCTAAGACCGAAACGTAACTGCAAATAAAGGCGCTGCACTGCAAGCTGCTGAGCGCAGGAGTTTTCTTCAACTTTTACGTACAATTTCACTGTTGAAAGAGACTCTCTATACAAGTAATTGTCGACTATACTATTTGGGATGTCCCAAACAGATTGAATGTACAGTACATGTACATGTTTTATTCAACTCGATCAGACTACTCTATTAGAATTCCACGTGTTCAGCGACACCAAACACAATTAATGGAGGCGTTTGCAGAGGTCTTCCATTACAATGATGAGCAAGTGCGCTGGGTGTCAAGTTCGGTGCGACCTTGTTAGATTGGTTTAATTGCAAAGAACGAGGACCTATTTAGCTGTTTAGCTCGGAGAGTAAAAGCTCACATTTGGCAGACTGTCACTCGACTGAAATGACTAGACGCAAAGTTTAAAGCTTTCAGTATATTAAGGCACAGATTGCCGCCGTGTTGTCAGCCACCTTGCGGAATTGGCTTTTAATTTGTAATAAGCAATTACACATAATAGCGCTATTAGTGCATAATGGAATTTAATTCTGGTCCCTACGGTAAACTATTGAGTGGCGTAAACATGGTGCTGGTATAGTTAGTAATAAGGCAAGGTTTTATTCCTAAAACTCTGCTGTTTTTTTAGGGATTGATATTGCAGTTAAGAGCAATGCTGTATTACACTCAGGTTATTTTTCCCTATGCAACCATACTTAACTGAAGATAAAGCGGTACACAGATGTCATGAAAGATCAAGGTAATTTGGGTTTTATCAGGACTGGCTACCGGAGACTGCATATTTGCCTAAAGCTAAGTGCAGCAGTAAAGGCATTCTTGACTTTACTACAGTTGTTTTGTCCTTCACCATAGATACAATATGAGATAATAGATATAAATGGAGTGCTCCATAAAGGATGAATAGTAAATCATAGAGAGACATTAAATGATTCATTCTGTCAATAAATCACAATACTTTAAATATTTCAAGATAACCTGCATTCTTGATCTACAGAGAACTGCACAAGAGGCAAGAGCGAGGGAAAGTTTTTTTTTTTTAAGAATCAGCAAAAAGATGGCCCTATGCTCATCTTCCTAAAATTAATCTTTCTCCAGCAGTAAGAAGGATCAGGGTCATCCATTAGCCATTAAAATGAGGCATTAGCTGATGCAAGCCATCCTTCATGTTAAACGTTCATGTATTTTCCACCGGTGCTGGAAAGTTAGTATGCCATTTATTCTGACACATTTATCAAACACGTCCTCCATTTAGTTTCACCTTGGATGACAGGGTGACACAGACCATGTGGTTTCCAATGAATAAGAGGAATGTTATACAATACTGTTGTTTCAAAGAAAGCCATATAGTTTGTGAGACTAACAAGTGGCCTAATACATGTCGCTCTTTGAGTTTTTGTAAGATGTAAAATATTGTAATCGAAAAGATGGCACGCACACATTTTTTTTGCACACCATGGTAACTCGGACACTATATCCCTAAAAAAATGGGTCTGTGAGCAAAGTTACATTATTTTGTTTTCTTTGCCTAATTTCAGGTTCTTCACTTTTGCATATTCAGTTTGAATAAATGTGCTGGTTCACTGGTGTAGGCCTATGTATACCAACATTTCTGTAGTTACTAAACATTGTGTGTAGTTTTCAGAAAATCCTCGTATTCATGTCTCCTGTCAATTGATTTTTTTGCCCATTGTTCTAAGAAAATATTGTACGTGTATTCTTCTATTACGTTGTCAAAGAATCCATATTTTTCTTACCTTAAAAAGTGGTAAGTGTCGTACAAGGGAAATCAATGGAAACAGATAGGCCTAAATCTCAGCCTCATTGTAATTAATCAGAATGACTTGAATTTCAATTTTCTTTTGATGTTCATATATTGTTCCCAGAAGTGCATATTGAATTGTGATTCTTAGTTTGTGTGCTTTGTGTGTGTGTATGGTAAAGTTCTCTCTGAAACTTTACTTAAAGGTGCAGTGTGAAGGATTTAGTGGCACACAACGTAGGAGAAGCTACGGTGGCCTGTACTGGCCTGTAAGGTACCAATAGGTACCAAAAGTATGTAATCGTAGATGCCACTAAATCATACACACTGGACCTTTAATTGAATGTTTTCTTCACCTTATGTATACCTAACATTTAAGAGGTAACTTTGCCAAAAGAGGGTAGCCTGTTTTTTTTACATTAAGAAGCATAGGTTGTCTACATATTTATTTTTGTATGAGTGTGAATGTTCACTTTATTTACTGTGTGGATACTATATTGATGCGAATACGCAAACAGTTCCATTATCAATTTCATCATGTAGGTAGGCAACAAAAAAACTCTATTCTCAATTTCACACAACCTCAAAACTCATATCATGCTAATTTGTAATTCATAGATTAATAGTAGACAGAAGACTTCCATCCTCTTCTTCAATTACGAAAATGATTGAAAGTCACAATTAAACACAGGCCAATATACACACAGGGAAATTTGCCACACCATAAATAACGCGATCAAAGAATCCTATCAGGCATTGATAGGATTCTTTGACAAACACTGAAAGCACACCAAACCTTCAACGTGTCACTTGACTTCAAGGCAGCCATCCCATCCTGTCTTTATAGAACCCCGTCTGCTCGGCTAAAAACAAACTCTGCTTCCATCAACGTCCTGACACCTGCAATAAAAAGATCCCAACCATTAAATGGCTTTTTATTGTTTAAAAGATGAAAGCCGTTAGGATTCCCTCCATCATTTAACAAATCCTAAAATGACAGGGATTTTCGCCGTGTCCCTCCAAAGGGGGTAAAAACCGCTGACATACTCTGGCAGCCTTACTGTAAGAAATCATCATCATGCAGGGCGAAGGAAGGGGAAGAAAGCCTTGCTGGGCTGGACTTGCCAGTTGGCTAAGAACCTGACTTCATGTCACCGAGAAAAAAAAAACCCTGTTATTTTTGCTCTCACTTCCAGCGAGATGAAGTGGCTGGGGATGTTGATGGTATCAGCCTGAGGTGCATTCAAGTGCCTCGGTGTAGTAAATCAGGCATAAAATTAATTTCCAGACGCAGTTGCAACAGGGGCCCCATGTAATGAAGCCAGTAGCCATTGTAGTGCAGCCTGGCATCAGCGTTTGGGATCTGTCACCTGGATTGTCTGATACAATCTGCAAGTGTTGTACATCTTCATCAGCTAGAGGTCCATTTGTACAGCTTTTCTGAAACCTTTTAAACCCATGTGGCAGGAAAGAGGGAGTACTTTTCAATTTGTGTTTGTGTGTGTGTGTGTGTCTGTGTGTGTAAGTGAATCGATGTGTGTCCCATTTTTGCTTTTGTGGTACACAGCACTGTTGTTGCCCTTCTCTTACAATGTGCATTGTTGTGTTGGAGAAACACCCTCCAGCAGCTTTTTTGGTTAGCCTCTACCCATTAGTCTCTGCTCTCGCTAGTTCTTATGATTGTGCCTGAATGGTCTGCAATGGACACACTATTAGGTGCAAATAATTGAATAGTTCTCTGTCATACCCTTATCTCTAGTACATACAAAAAATAGAATGTATGTACATATTTGAACTCCTGCATTGTGCGACTTGATATTTGTTTGCAGTTAATTTAGGTAGTTGGGAACATACTGAGCAATACCTGTTTATATTACCTTGTATTAATTGTTTGTGCTGATGCATGTATGAATAAATTATAGTAAACAAATGGTGTAGTCTACTGGGAAGAAATACGGCCTATAGTAGACATTTAAAAGTTCCTCGACAAGTTTATTATGTCAAGGAATGTGGCTTGAAATACTGCACCATTTCCTTATAATGCCAACAACAACCACCTTGAATGTCCAAATACACTACAGTGATTACCAGCGTGACAATGTGTAATAATAGGTCACATATTCAGACCTAAATACCTTATGTTTAATATAGAAAACACACATTATTACTCATTACTTTAGCTTTCTTGCTTTCTTGTTTGTTTGAACAAAGCCTCTTAGCATGGATTAATAGCAACAAATATATGTTCATCCTAAGCTGCTTTCAAAACATCTGCTAAATGATGACATGGTGTAATATAAATTAGGCGTTGACAGAATATGACGGCCCACGCTCCTACATTCACAGTAAGACCTACTGGGAGGAACCCGCTGGGGGTTTATTTGATTTCATCTTATTCTTTTGATGGAGCTGAGTGATGGCTGGTGACCTAATGTGATAATGTGGTCTGGCACATGGACCTTTTGTGCCATAGCTGTATCATTAGACTACATACTGTTATCACACGGCTCGTAGTGAGAGATGGTCGAGGCATTGTGTCTGACATGGCTTTTGTCTGCTATAAATATTTGTCGATTTAGTGAATATACCCTTGCAACCCTCTGTAGACAATATTTGGAAGAAAAAAACGCAAAGAAAAGAACACAGGGAAAAAAAGCTAAAGGATTCATGACCTTCATCTGGGTTCTGGTAGACACAATGCGTTGGTAGAGAAAATTCATTTTCTCTGTGGAATAATAAACAACTGGCTTGCTGGCAGAAAGCACTCTAAATCTTTAAATTATATTTAGATTAATTCTAATTGCAACTCCCTTTTGGCCAATCAATGTCGAAATGGAGTTAGGACTTAAATGCAATTCATCAGTGCCTACAATTTGAATTCACAGTGTTTATTGTTTTTGTTTTTTATTCCCTCTCTTTCTCTAGGTAAGTGAAACAATTTGCTGAAAGTGATTGAAAGTGGACTGTCCTGGGGTGTCTCAATCAACTGGCCCACTCACGTCTGGTACAGTACCTGTTCTTCATACTAATGAAGGCTTTGTTTCTGCCAATTAGAGCCATGCTTCACCCAGTTACTGGACCCATGGTTCAGCAAGTTTTGTTCTGCCAACGTTTGTCTCACCTTGACCAAGGTAGGGGGTGTTCCCATGCCCCACAGGTCCAATGGACTCTGTAGTGAGAGGTTAGAGCAGTAAGTTTTGTTCTATCAAACTCTGCCTCACCTTGGCCAAGGCAGAGGGTGGTCCCATACACCACAGGTCCAAAAGACCAAAGGACGCTGTTGGAGTTCACAAATAAATCAGTTTAGCACAGCCGGTCCCAGCGCACTATGGAACAGGTTTGTGGGGTGTTTTGGCATGGCATCCCTATGTCCAACATATGGAAAATAGGTAAAAAATCTGGCAAACATTCGCTTTTAATGCCCCAGGGAACATGAAATCAAATCATCGAATGTATTCATGAATTCAAAGAGGAGTTTATTATTAGACATCCACCAAAGTTTAAATGGAAAAATATATAATTGAATGTAGTCATCAGAGCTTTTCTCAGGATTGACTGGGCGTGGTGGTGATATTGTAATTTACATGCTTGGTCTGAACCTGATGATGTGTGGGCTCAGTTCATAGGTTTGGATTTAGGTATGCTAGCCCATACAGAGATAATCCCATCGAATTTATATCCAAAATCAGGGAAGGAGTGAAGTTAACATGCGTATCTGTGGATTTGCAAGGGAATATTATATTGTACTTTGAGCCTGCATAATGTATTTCAGCGATGCCATAATTAACCTAGTCAGAAGCAAGTCACATATTATAGCTTCCTGGGGCTAATAAGCAATGAATGATAGGGAAAAGAAAGATGTGAACTTATAAGGGGGGTCATTTGCTCTCTGGCTGTCAATGGTAAGCAACATTTAACAAGCATTGCCTGGGAATGTGGGTGGATTGTGTTTTTATTTAATTACATTAACAAAAGCGTACTTTTGAATGGAATGTGAAGACTATCGACAATTGATCTGTTTAGATACTTGACATGACAAAAATGAGACGATGGTTTAATGTAAGATTATATACCAGACCAAGGACAAACACATTCAAAGCCATACTTCTTCATGTGCCGCAAAATATTTTCTTATTCATTGTAATTACAAAATGTCTACTGTGTACAGATAAAAATTAGGATAATAATAATAATTAGAATAATTAGAATGTATAATACATTTCAGAGAAAAGGGATATAGTTATTCATTAGATTTACTCTGCAAATCACATGTATCAACCTGTTTTTATTATTGTCAGGCTAACTGTAAATACAGTAAGAAAATTGTCATTGCCTTGTCAGAATGGGAGCATCGGAGAATAACCTGAGTGTGCCAGGGTTTGGCAGTGGGACATGGTCCTATGCGATACTCTTTGACCCAAGACTCAAGAATATAGTATCATTCTAGAGGTGTGTGCTAGGAGGGCAAATGCCTATAGCTGTTGTGAAAAGGCAGCCCTCCTTTTCACGTACCCACAACATTTAACTGATCAACACGCACACACGCATTCACACATATGGTAATGACACGCAGTGCCGGCAACCGCGTCTTGTCATTAAAACA
>JAOPJH010000124.1:9816232-9833185 GCA_027122575.1 Merluccius polylepis | reverse complement strand
CTTGTTGTGAGGCGGTATATGTAGCACAATGTTTCCTGCAGACCTAGGACTAGCGAACAACCCTCGAGTTGATTTTGGTTTTGTTTCTCTAAGTATTTTTGTTTGGCTTGGCCACTTTTTTTTGAGTGAGAACTATCAATAAATTTGCCAAAATTTCATGCAAACCACCGTGCTGGCTGAATTCCTGTGACCTCCTCAATCAATCCAGTAGCCCCTATCCTGATCTATCCTATCTAGAGGTGTGTGCTAGGAGGGCAAATGCCTATAGCTGTCTTCATAATTGTGGCTATTGAGGGCTGCAATAACAAATGATATGCATTTTCCTGTCTAGTTTTGATAAATCATCGTTGCAATTTTGTTTTTAGCACAATTGTAGCCTTGTACCTCATTTGATATATCATTGTATAATATCAGAATAGAGAACACCGATTTGAAGTGATTTTCATTTTTTTTTAATGGTGAGAATGACAAAGACATAGACAAAGATTCAATATGATTGAAGTCATGCTATGCCTACAGGGCTTAAATATGCTCAGACAGGGTCAATTTTTCATAGCATTTATTATTCTTAGAAGTCCTTGTCTAAAAAAACTTTTTATCATGATTTCTTCATCGGCGTTAAAACTCACTTAGGAGGGAATGTGTCAGCCTCCACTCCTCCCGTCTCACTCCTTCCGTTGCGTAACATAATTGGGTTCAAATTAAATATCAGTCCAATTAATGGGAGCTGGAACAGCGACTTTGCGAGGGCAGACACATGTTCTCCATGATCAGACATTACTTAAGTGGCCTCACGGTCACTGCATGGTGACTCCATTTAAATTGCTTGTGCCAGACACAAGAATCAAGGATCACCGTTGGGGTCCCAGATAATGTCTACCCTGTTGAAATGAGTTGAATCCAGAGCAATGTGCAATCATACACATTGTCAAGCCTGCATGGTGAAACATAACGTCATTTGCATCGCAAACGCCAGGTGTGAAGAAAACCTGCATCAATTATATAGACGAAAATAACTTGGATGAAAGCATTCATCCAATGTCAGTGGGTCGTTGGACCGAAGTAGTGATTCATTTCAAATTCAATTCACTTCAAAGAACCTTATTTCTCCGTTAGGAACTTCATTCGCATGGTACGAGTGACAGTGCAGTAGGACGTGTGAGACAGATGACATAAGTACAAGACAGTAAAGAGGTTGAAAGCAGTGTGAAGTGTCCAAGTCAGATCTAAAATGTGGTACAAGTTCCAGTAGTTAGACAGAGGCCAAGAAAGTTGTTTTCTTGGGCTCCTATTCACATTGGGCCTCCGCTCACCAACTCCAGTTTCCATCTGTTGTGAGACACTTCCAAAAAGTGTTTGACTAGGATACACAGTGCTATATAGAGAGCTGTTGGTTTACAGACGTCTCATCATGTTTTACTGTGTCACAAGCGTTGAGTTTACCACAAACTCCTTTACAGCTGTCACACAGATCTCGGTGTATGGCTGTGAACACCGTTTTCAGATTGACTTTTTTTCCAAGGCAAGTCACTTCAGAAGTCATTGTGTGTCGTACTTGAAGAAGTCGTCAACTGAGGACTATAAAGACTCTTCTAAAAAAGCCATCAGAATTAGACCATGATTGCTTTCCTTGAGTTCTACACAATAGGCGTGGCGGTATAGCCTTGCATAATCTAGTATCACTCCTGACAGAATGGACTAGAGATGTCAGCGTTCATCAACCTTGGTCTGTAATTCCTAGGCATGTACTTGGGATTGAATGGCAGCCTATTCAAGCACATTCATTACAATATACCCTATCTGGGGAACATCTGTCACAGATGTAAATATGAGGTTTAATACAGTCAGATAACAAAAAGTCTGAAGAAGATCCAGAAGCTGCCTGGCCTTTCTTATGTTGCAAAGCACCAAATAAACACTCAAGTGAACCAAAATGTGCCGATAATTATCACACCAAATACCAAAGCAAAGGAAGTGATTGCAAAGGCTTTCTTAACGCCAGGATGAATTCCCATCTGATTCAGCAGTGTTCAGGAAAATCCTATAATGAGAAACATCAATCCTTATTGTACGCTTTGAAAAAATGGATATGTCTCATCATGGATAATGCAGAATATTATCTTTTTCTCTTTTTTTTACCAACCGGCGGAATGTGAAGTAAACAGACTCCTTACAGTCGAGGGAATGGAGAAGGATGATTGGCAAAGTGGCACATGGTTTATATGTGCAGGAGACGTAGCTCTTATATATCCTATATCAGCAGTAAGAAAAAAACATGATTGCTTTAATAGTGGTTTGCTTTGCCATTCCTAACGAGTCACAGGAGCCCTTTTTAATATTTAATAATAATTTATTTGTAGTGCTGGTTTGAAATTTTGTTTGACTTTATTAGTTCATAAATGTTGAAAAGAAATGAATATGAATCTAGTCCGCCATTACATTGAATGCATATGAATTTCTACTTTCTTGTTAGCTTCTCCAGTTTTGTTGGAGTGTAAAAATCCAATGTGTTTCTGGATAGGCCTAGTTTGTTGTCTCCGAAGGAATGGCCTATTTATGTGACAAGGGCACCCATTGGGTGCTCCGTCTGGTTATATAATAAGGCAATTTTCTATTAGCATGAGTGTACGTTCTGACTCATGAGTCGGATCCACGCCTCAGCAGCAAAACAGAAAGACCACAACAAAAACAAAGAAATGGATGTTCGAAAAGTTCAAAATACATTATAGGGAACGAAACAAATCAAAAGCGGCACACAAAGTGACAAATGTTCAGACAGATAGCATCGTTCATTGTGATAACCTTCCCAACCCTTATACAGTATGCTTCATTGGTGCTGCCATTATGCTAATGCATAAGGCAAAAGCAGTTTAAATGATTCGTTAACATAATGGGAAGAGGCTAATTGAGTGAATTCCTGCCAAATTAGGAGACAGGGCTAATTAGGCTCCCTGCAAACACCATAGTTGTACAGAGACACACATACACACAGAGGTGCAAATATACGTTGAATTACAGAACAGCGGGTACAAAACTGCGAAACAGTTACTAACCTATACACTCACACACTATATACGCAAGCGAGGACTTTGAAGTGAGGTGGATCCAAATTCAGCTATGGCAATACATCGCTTGGCTTCTGGGAGTGGGGATGGTGCTACTCAGGTGTTCACTGCTCTGAGACAGACAAGATCTGAAAGCAGCTTTGACTGGGAGACGCGCAGGCACATGCATGTGCACGCGTGTGTGTGTGTGTGTGTGTGTGTGTGTGGGGGGGGGGGCTGGAGCATGGATGAATACTGAGTAGTGGCTCTCTATGGTAACACAATACAGCGGTCAAAGCGCATTGTGTGTTGCCATCAAAGCACTCGCACGGTGAACAACACACAGATCCTGAAGAAACGCCGTCAGTGGCCTAAGGTGTTCGCCAAGGTGGCACAATCACAGAAGGTGCGGCTCGGGTAATAATGTATCATAGCTCAGAGAAGGAAGCACTGCTGTTCGCGCAAACACATTAAAGCTGTTAGGGCCATGGGTGTTTTATACCTATTCCATTTCCTATAAGTCTATCGTAATCGTCTATAAAGAAAGTGCTCTCTTGTCTTTGCGAATGTTTGCTGTGCCTCCTCTTGTGGGTGAATGGGTGCAGACATGCTGGTGGCGGTTTATTTATTATTTTTTCCAGAGTATTGAACAACGTGAATCATTTCCTGCTAATGTATTGCAGTGTCTCGGTGCTGCTCAGCATTGTAAAAGGGAAGACAGATACCTTATGGGTGTGCCCTTGCAGTTGTCTGTAATCAGAAGTCAGTCATGTGTTACGCTACAGGGGTAGTCTGTTGGAAGTCTCTGGAGTTTAGCCCACAGAACGGCTGCATTAGCTTTAATGGGATGCAATATGTGGGGTTCAGCCAAGTAAGACCAGATAGAGTGTGGTGGTTCACATTTTACATTTTTTTTGTCTCGATCACATTAAAATATTGCAATTTCTGCAAGAGTTATGAATGTGGCGGTGGACTGACAACTGTCAGCTGAGATGAAATAAGCAAATGCTCATTTAAAAAGGTTGATGGAATTGACTCGATTTCCTTCACGCTCAGAAGGAAATGGGGTTGGATGTTTGAAGTTGGATATTGAAAGATTGGAATGCTAGGTAAGAGGTTACCATTGGCAGCAGTGCTGCTGACCGTGGCACAAAAAATGTTATTTCTAGAGAAATTAACTAATGCAATACATGGAAAAATGCTATTATGAATAAGGGTGAGTAAATGTGTCACCAAAATTTGTCACGAGAAAAGAAAAACATATTTTCATTTAATTAGATTTTTTATTTCCTTCCATGTTTAGTGAATAGCATTGCATTTATTTTAATGTTTGAAATGTTATTTTGACCAACAGTTTATTAACTCATGTATCGTTAAGGTCAGTGCTGCTAAAAGGTGAATCCTTTTTATTATGGGTACTTATTTACAGTCTAGACAACATCACGGTTTTTAGGACCCTTGTTTCTGTTTTAAATTTGCCATGGTAGTTATTTTCTGTAATCTACTGGAACATTATTATGACATATTAAGTAATTTTTTCATAGCTGTCATTTCCCAGTGTACAGCGGATGTATTTTGCATTAACCTTAAGACCTTAAGACTTTTCAACCTTACAGTCATCATAGTCATAATTATTATTTATTATAAAATAAAATAATGTTGAGGCTTCATCGAGGCATAAAGCCATTGACACAGCCATGTTGCTCATCAATCTCGAGTATTGACTATAAACAGTGAAAGATTATCCCTGCTACATGTGTCTGACTTCAAAACTGCTTTTCTCCTGAAAAACAAGAGATGTAAAGAGCTAGCAGATGATAACACATGTTTGTAACCCAACATATCCAGCCGTACATGCTAGTCACTGAAGCATGTAAATACCTTTAATTATTATTATGACCTTAATTAATTTAAATCATTAAGGGTATTGGGTTTGTGTACGTAATCGCTGTTATCACCTTAATTAAGTTCACTAATTAATAATATTGGGTTTGTATGCGTTCTGTGTCCAAGGAAAACGAAAACAACAATTACTGTAGTTGGCAGCTCTAGAAGAAAGAATTTGCACTCTGAATGCTCACCGTCCAACATAGCAACGGGGGTGATGGAGGAACACTGCATTATGTGAGAACACTTGTTTATGTCCGTGTGCCTTGTCATTTCCTGTCATGTGATCTTACGTGGTTCGAAACTATTGTCACAAAATACAACAACAGCGCCCATCTGCTGGTGTTTTATTTCGGTCCGAGGCCAGAGGGAACCGACGGAAACGTTAGCATTCTGCCCCCGGGATGCCATGGTCTTTATGCCGTTCTGTGGATGACATTTAAGAAATTAATGAGGTTGTTAGGCTGCGCAGATACGCACGTTATAACTATTCATAATTCGCAAACAGCACTTGACTAGGAGAATGCAGCGCATGTTAATTGGGCGTCGGCCACCGTGCCAAAGACATAAATCAACATACCGTCAGCCAGCAGCTTTTTTGATATCAATCGGAGGCTGGCTGGAGTGTGCAACCCGTCTTGTATTTTCTCTGTCTCTGGGTCGTGTTGGCCTGTGAATTAGTGGCCTTTGTGTTGAAGCAAATGAGAGAAAGACAGACGACGAAGACTGTTGAAAATCCATTATTTATGTTGCCCAGAAACTTAATATAAAGATGTCCCGTGTCTGATATGATCATTTGTTTGCGGTGCTATCCGGAGGACGTCCACTGCCCTTTCTTCAAGGTGTATTCATTAAGCAGTCATCAGACCCTGACATATTCCATTTTTCTTTTTAATACACAGGTATGATGACAGATAATTATTTGGCCCAGTGCAGTGTATTATCTGTGAGTTTGAATGAGACAGACCTGTTCTGGACCTGTAGATATGTCTCGTCCTGCTAGTATGAACACAGGTGGGCTGGTACTGAGCTCCAACAGACCTGGCCATTTTTAAATGCACACTGGAGGTGAACAACAAATTAAATATGGTGCATAGCCAAATCAAATTGATGATGACATCCGTGGCCTAATCCTTGTTTACACAATGCCAGTTTCAAGACCAGCGGCATTTAGAAGAACAGGGGCTATTTTTCAATTAGGTGCTGAGAAGTTATAATCACGGTTCATGGTATTCATGCTTTTATTATTTTAATTATCAGCTCAAAGGTTTGTAGATACGCTGACACCGGGAACACATCAACTCTTTTTATATGCAAAACCCAATTTCTCCACTGACTTTACTCCAGGCGTGTGCGATCATTAACATTTCTCGTCATTCATTTGCATATTTAAAAGTAGACATAAAGGTTATAATCAACATTTAATTTTTAGGCAAACCACATACTTACAGAATACTGATTAGTTGCATATAATTAAAGTGGGAAGTAGGAAAGTAGCCTTTTTTGCCTCAACTTATTATGTAAATTTAAATTATCTATTTGTATTTAATGTCAAATATATGTATCTGCTTTTTCCACCAGGTCACATTATTTAATTAATTTACTCAATTTAAAAATGTACTATATTCATGTTGACATCCATAATCTTAATGAATACAGGAAGTGCATTTGTTTTGTTATTATGTTGTAGATATGAAGCGCTTTATCCAAGCTCCTGCCTCAGAGGGCTTTACAGGCCTGCACTAAGGGTCTACATTAACACCGGCAGCCCCTGTCCCTGTGCCCAGACAAGCAGACAATCCCCAGAGGGGGAGAGAAGGAAGCTTGGAGATAAGAGACCTGTTAGTGAGATCCACATTTAAAGACACCCGTGGGTACCTGGGTGGGAAGACATGGTGCATGGTGACATGCACTATGTCAACATGAACAAACACTGCCAAAAAATACACACCAAAACTAAGACAAAAAAACCCTAACTGACTAGCTGTTTGGATATGCCAATGGTAAGATTACAGTCAGTGAAACAGGGCCAAAAGAAAAGTCATGAGAGACCTCTAAAGTCACAGAGGTCTTTAGGCATTACTTCTTCAGTACAGCAATGTTGCTGCCAAAAACAGTCCATGCACAGCTTTTCGGTATTAAGGTTCAACAAAGAATGCTAATGGTTTTTATTTGTTATTTGTTTCTTTTGGCGTTTTCTCAATGAAGCTGCCCTGTGCGACCTTACGTGACCTGGTTTGTAATCGTTATTCCCACTATCTCCAGTAATCAATCTCTGTTACTGATCATGGTTACGAAAAAAACAGAACTGTGTCCGTTTTGCATCAGACAACTATTGGCAATTGGCAATCGCTGACTAGAAAGTAATTTATATTTTAGTAATTGGGGAAGTGGAAGACGTTGATGAATAATAGAGCAATCCATTACCTTAGTTTTAATAACACACCTCAACGGACAGAGCAGCAAAGGACCTGGGTTAAATTCCAGCTGTTCTTATAGCATAGCTGAAGTGGGAAAATACAAATAAATAAAAATGTTTGCTCCCACAACAGCTATAAAGATCAAGACTAATTTGGATACATCTTCGTTCTATCAATTAAAGCAAAAAGCAAAAACTGTGGAAACGGTGGAATCTCCAGGAGGAGAGAAAGGTACATAAACCACAACACAAATCAATAACATTTAATTAAACAGGGAGGCAGAGTAAACAACATATTAAAGCAAGGTTTAACGACGGCACACAAAGATTCTGCTACCCGGGCCCATAAGTTGTAAACGGAGGCACAAGCCACAACACTCTCAAACATGAGCAGGGTGTGTGGCCAGGTTTTTATTTTGTTTACCTTGATTTAAGACCTTTTATCTTGGATCACAACTCAAACGCTAGTGGTGGAAGAAAATTGTCAATTATTAAAAATTAAAAAAAGGAAGAAGGTAATACTGCAGTAGTGTGGGCACGCCGTGGAAAGTAAGCAATGTTGACTGGGCTAATCTTGGTTAAGATTTTATTCCTTTTCTGTCCGTCTACTGATGTCACACAACCTAGACCTTAGGAACATTAAAGGCCCTATCTAACACAAGTCAGGTGGCATGTTTCAAACATCTTAAAAACCAGAGGTTGGTGGTACATTTACAAAAAGTGGGAGGGTTTATCATGGTGGCTAGGGTAGAGCTTCGCCTTGACATTTGAATCCATCAAAAACCAAAGCTAGCTGTCAGAGTTATAGTTGACAATAGAGCAATGTAATAGGACAAAATACTTGTCAGTTAACACCAGTGCAGGCATGTGTCATAAATACAGCCATATACCAGAAGTAAGTAACAAAAAAATTGGTCTATATCGTATATGGTATATCGGTATTGAAGTAATTCAACTATAGGCTACGCAATTTGGACCTAAGAAAGCACATTTTTCACTTTGTGGGAACTTTAAGCAGTGGTTCTTCTTGTCTATCTAAAGTGTGTTGAATGCTCTTGAATGGAGTGTCTCTGTTGTGTGAGAAGATTGCCCTCTACATTGTAGTGCACCCGCTAATGGCTTGCTGAATACATAATTCATTGAGCAAAATGAGTAAAACTACATCAAAATGAATTGGGGCAAAATAATGGCATTGATAAATACTTTGTTGAGTTCTTAAAAATTATGTTAATGGGTGAAGGCCTACCTAAAAACTAAAAAAAGAACAGTGGAAAATATGGACCGTTTATTGGTAGGGCTGGGCGATGCATCAAATAAAACATTATGGCTTTGTTGGAGATCAAAACATTGCGATCATAAAAGTGAATGCATTTTTTATGCAGTTAATTAAGTTTCCTGAGTCTGGGCCGGTTGTAGAAGGTTTGTCCCCATACTTGCTCTTATGAGAGTATGACAATAGTGTCTGGATAACTACAATGGATTCCCTTCTTCTTACCAAAAATATTAGTTGAAAATGTATTACAACATCAAAACCCAAGCATAGCAAGGCCAGTGGGCAGTTCTTTGGGGACAGTTCATTTTTAAGTATCTAGTTTAAGGAAACCCTGGACGATTGCCCAGTACACCCCTGAGCCACTTTAAGAACTCTACCTGCTCCCAGCCCTGAAGTCATGTGGCTTGACGCCTCCATTTTTAGAGGAAGACAAGAAACAATCATAAAAGTGTTGGAATAAAAGATGTAGCTTCCAGCAAGATGCCTACGACTTGTTTTATGATTGAGCCTGGTCAATTGCCTCTTTGAAAGCACACGGAGGAGAATTGAATAAGCAGGCACAATCATTTTATTGATGGGGGTAGAAATCGTGCAGGAGATGCTTGGTCATGAAGCTATCCTCATTTGTCGATCTGGGCACTTGTGGTGGCCAATTACTCACAGTAATTTCACAAATCCGCCTATCAGTTTGAAGCAGATTCCGCATGGGACATAGCGTTTTATTTTTCTCTAATCCAAATGAGCCTACACGATGCCGACTCTTCACAGGGTTGTTGATGGTGTTTTTGAGCACAGTTGCGCTCTGGCATTAGTGGAAACGTTTGTTTTTAAATGGGAGCAGAAGTTGATCTCATACTGTTTGTCTCCCAAGAGAGCTGCCCTGATGAGGCAGCAGCAGCAAGTCTCTGATAAGACTGATGGTTGCAGAGATTGTAATGAAGTCATGGAATAAGTGATCAGTGCATTGCCTCTTGGATATGATATGAGCAGTATCTCTGCTATAATCTGCTATAATTAATATTTCATCATGATTCACATGGCGAGGATTATGGGCAGCTGGACCGGTATACATCCAAATAACTGACGAGAACGTTGCAGATTTGTCAATCATGCAGGCAAATGCAATTGTTTCCTTGTAAGAAGGTGGTGTTGCTCTGTGGGGATTGCGCTGCGACGACGTCGCAGAGTCATGACTAATATGTATCCCATTTCAATTAATATCACTCCCCTTTGAAGTTTCTGTGTTTTTGTTCACAACAACCTCAGAGAAAATGTGATTGTGAAACACTCAATTTTATTACACCTTAATCACGACAATCTCATTTGTTGGGAGATGTATCACATTTTCTCAAGGCATGTTCAAACAATTCCTTTTATCTTTATGACACATAAATTATATCTTTCACTCACACACGCACACAGCAATATCTATATTATCAAAAGTATTATCGCATAGGCCCAGTGGCGTTACTGCCCCACTTTGGTGCGAGCATGGTTCAATATTATGTTGGAGGACGTGTTAGGATTTACGACTCCTCTTTAAATCCCCACTAACTCTATAACCCTAACAAAGCAGTCAGAGAGATGAAGGGGGAGGAGTGGGGATGAGGAAGAGGAGGAGGCTGGGGTCATAAATGTACCCAAATATATGGCCCATAAAAATGAGGTGACCCCCTTTAGGGGTCCTAAATGTGCCACTTAAAAGGGAAACACAGTAGGGCAATAGTAGGTGGCTAGCTAGCCAGCTAGCTCCCAGCAGGCGCGTCCTTCACTGGCTCTCGTGTTGACATTGCTTGCCTCACTTGGCAGGAGGAGTCAAGTGATTTGCCGACTAGCTCCTGCTAACGGCTCCAGGAAAGTTGAAGAAACACTCGCTCAGCGCTTTGTTTTGGGTCTAATTCCCACCAATGGCTTCTGGATACTTTTCAGAGACAAATGCAGACTGGCACCACAGGGGCCTTAGATTCCCAGCCTTAGAAAGCCCTTCAATGTTGTTTGTGTCAGGTCAACTGCCTTGGAGATAATGATCACCATGACAACTGAGCAAACAGATTGTATAATATGATTTGGGATGGAATGGATATTTTTTCTGTTTTTGTTTTGGAACCATATATTTATATATATTTTATTGTATTTACCTCAATCTTTGTCGAAATTGATTCATTTTGGTCTCCATTACACCATTTCTGTAGCAGAGCCTGTAGTAGATGCACTGATAAAGAAAGGGTCTGGTAGATAAATAATGAATTTCAAACCTTGTATACAAGTCATATCCAGGCTACCAATCAAGTTTCCTTGAATGCAGGTTTTGTTGAGATAGTGCTGTTTGTGTCGGTGTCGTGTTACTGCATAGCAATGCCAGGAATATTTGTCAAGATATGGATCCATATTTTGGTTGCTTCAAAACACAAATTTCAATCGATACATGGATACTGTAATTTGGTCCCTTGTGCATGGCTGTCAGTTTTGCATTACTAGTGTCTGGCAATATGCTTTGCATTAGGTATTGAATATTAGATTGACTATACCACGTGGGAACGCACTTTCCACTTTACTGTAATGGTTTTGTAAACTTCTCCGCAAGAACTTTTAGCTCTCCGCTTAAACTTGTGCCTCCATTTTTCCCTCAAGACGATTATCTATTATGTAACAGCCAAGTACTTTACAGCATTATATTCCTTTGGTGTCTCTAAAGCTTTCTTAGGTTATAACAGTCTGTGTACAGAATCGATAAACTTCTTGGTTGGTTTCACATGCCTTCAAAATGAATTCCTCTGCAAATGCATTGCGTTTGCAAGCAAATGCAAGTGACGCTTTCTTTGTATGTTTTAGTGTTAAATATCAGTGTTTGTGTTATTTTCTTTGTGGAACATAGCATATAATTGTATAGACAACAGTTGAGGCGAAACAGACAGGTTTCTTTGAATGTATCAGTGTTAAATCTCTGTGTTCGTGTTTTTCTATTGATATTAAAGGATAATGAAATCGATGAACGTTGGTTGGGATGTGAAGCAGACATCTGTCTTATCAATCAGTTACGAGACATGTGGGGGTGATGTGGGGTTTTTCTTCTTTTTCATTTACTGGTTCTGAATGTCGGGCCACATGACCACCACTAGAGGTGTCTGACAGGTAGAGAATCACACAGAATGGCAATTTGGCAACTAGTTGTGGGTTCGTTTGACCTTGCTATTGGCTGAGCTGCCAAGTACTCGAACCTCTCACAGTGTACACAAAGAGTTTTGAACCGATGCTCTGGCATCATGTCTGACGTCATGAAACTTGACAACTCTACTTTGATGTATTCCTTGACATCATGCTATCCCAACAATAATAAGAACACCATTCTCAATATATGAATGATTTATTATTCCTTCTCTGATCCAGATGGACATTAAAACTGCAATTTCCCCATCTCACATTAAAAAAGAAATTATATCATAAAAGCACAATTTATTAACTTGAACATTTTTATGAACAGGCGATAATATTGTTTTCTTACCAATACAGGTAGCTGGAATAGCTTGTGGGTGTCGGTAATGGTGGCTTGACTAATGAGTGTGTTAATGGGCCTGATGCTTGCAGGTGAAGTGCTGCTGAGCGCTAATGAAATGCACAGCATAAGCCAGCGTCGGGCCGAGGGGCCCGACATGTCCCGGAGGAGGGGAAAGGGCGGCCGGGGGGGTTGAGGTATATAGCTCTGCTTCCTGACACAATAATTCATTCCCGTTTACTATTGGCCCACAGAGTAAGAGGCCCCGGCCATAGTAGAGGCATATAATTCCCATCTGAAATCTCTCCGATTGCATCCGAATGGCCCTTTAAACAACCTGGCGGCACCGCTGCCAGGGCGGCCCGGGCTGGGGTGATCCATCGTGGCGCTGGTCCCGCTTGAGCCTCCTTTCCAATCAAAGATAAAAAACAAAGCAGGTACTCCCAGCAATTTATGTGCTAACGCTCCTTTTGCCCTTTGCCACGGCACTTACGCGTTCTGTATGTCAGGAAATTAACGGTCACAAAACAACACACGCACGCACACACACACGGAGTAATTGGATTCCGTATGAGCTATTTCTTTCCGCCGGAAAGATTTGTCAAGGTCGATGACACAAAGAAGGTGAAATGGCGGCCATCTTTTAAGCAGCCGGAAATGCGAAAAAGTCTGTTGAGATGCCGGAGATGGCAATCTGGAAGGTGGTTGGGGACACAGGAGCAGAGTTCCCAAGAGTCTGTCTCAAAGTTCAGCCCATTGCATGCTGTGTACTCCCATGCGAGCCAGAAGCAAAGTCATTTTGTAATGCCTCACACTCGGGCTGTTTTGGCATAAACAACCAACAACTTATTAGGTATTCTTCAGTTGTCATTTGCTGACTTAACAGCAGGCGCCGCAGAGCAGTGTATGAGAATGATTGTTAATTAAAGTTCCTTATTTTGGAATATGAAAATGAGTGATGAAGTGGATTGTTCACGGCAGTTTGAAATGCAAAAGAATGGAATTGCAAACAGATGTACAAATGCCGATTTAAATATAGGTTTTCTGAAAGCACGCACACACACGCAGTCAGACGCGCACACACACACACACACACGCACACACACACACATACACACAGTCAGACGCGCACACACACACAATTCCATTTTGTTACATTAACCGTATATATATATATGTATATAGAAAAAAACAATTACCACATATCTGCTCAATTCCACCTTACTTTATTACACTTACTGACAATGATAGCCCACCCACTCTCACTTTATTACTCTTATAAATCACAGTTTCTACCACTATGTTGTTATATTTGGTTACATTCAGACAGCTACAAGATAAATATCTCGAGACGATGTCCCAATACACACCTTGGGAGAGACATTGGTTGGGGGAGCCATTCGGCGGCGAAGCTTAGACAGGTAGAGCGCTCTCCCTTGCGGCCTTTCTTCGACAGCTGTGTGTGCACGCCCACAGATTTCTGTGTGCAACTGTGTCCTAACCGTTCCCTCAGGTGCCATATGGCAAAACACGATAGATCCCCCCCCCCTTTAATATGAATAAATTGAACTCATTTGTCTATCCAGTTGGCTTTGAAAAAGAAGGGGAAAAAAAACAGAAAATGGGAGTATACATTCTTTTGTGGAGGATTAATTATGTTGAAAAACGGGGCTCATTTTTCATATTGCTATGAATCTGAAAATGATTTAGCTGGTTGTAATGGCCAAGGCAGGCTACGGCCTAATGAGTTATACCCAGAATGTTCAGCCAAAATGCTGTTAAGTGAACATTATTTACTGGAATATCTGACTGCAAGTGCATAAATCCTACGAATAATCATAAAAAAAAAGAAGGAAAAAAACTAAAATGGATGCTGATGAGGGAAGACAGCAGTTTCTAATCCCAATGTTTGACATACGTGCTAAAATCTCCCATTCCCCTGTGGCTTTGACACAGTGCGACCTCAGCCACCCCTGGGTGCCGTTTAGCCTCCGGTGAGAGAGGTCTCCCCATGCGCACACATAGATGGTCCTTCCCGTTGTTCTGCTCCCCCTAGGATTGTTAATTATGGCTTTGTCTCTGCCAGTGCAATGTAGAGCTGCACCATATCTGGAAAGAAATGGCGCTGTTATCATTTTGTTTTTTGCAATATATATTGTGATATGAATTGTTCATTGGAAAAAAACATTAGGCTATATAACATTAAAAAAAAACCTGATAAGTGTGGTTATTATGAAAACCTGTTATACAAATTGACACGTAGATAACCACTCATAAAACAATGTTGACTTTTAATGGCAAGCGTAGTGTAATGGCATAGTTTCAATTAACTTCAGCCAGAAAGCAGCAGAGGTCGGGAATCTTTAGGCCTATTGGCTTTCTGATACTTTGCCATCAAACATCAAAACAGGAAGAACAACTGTAGTCAGATCATGGATATAGATGTTGCCTTTTTTGTCTTGCATATATTTGGTTGCCGACCTAGTTCATTTTTCGTGAACTAGGTTTAAGCTTAATAATAGCGTGTTATTAATAAACATGGTTTAGCGGGACTCGCGGTCCACGGAATGAGAGATCGTTCATACAGAAGGGAAAGCCTGGAAATCGCCGCCGCTGCCACGTTCGCAGGCTTCGACTCGGACATTAACATCTTGCATTCTGTATTTTTTTCATTATTCTCTAGCTAACTGTGGCAACAATGCTAATGTGGCTATGCTAATGTGTTGAGTCTGTTAGTGGTACCTGTGTTAGCTCACTCTTGTGAGGAAGCAAGAACACTCCCATGTATTCATTTGCAATCGAGTGTCTCTTTCACAGGCACAGATAGCTTTTAAAGCAACCTGTGATATATTGTGTGAAATTAAAACAAACAAATGAACTCGCAAATGTGAATTGAAATCCTCGCATTGTGGAGCCCTGTTTAAAAGACAGGCATTTCTTCTAGATGAGTTGAACCCTGCCTTCTTTCGTTTTGTATCACGCAACAAAAAAGTTTCAGCGCGACGTGAGCGACCGATCTAATTTGCCTTAACTTCATGCTCCTTAAAAAAAAATCCTAATCCCGTCCTTCACGATGTCACCATCGCACATGCGCACATCGTGATATCGATGCTAAAACGGTATATTGTTCAGGCCCAGTGCGATTAAAATCTAGTACGCACTAAATCATTCTTTATTTAGTAATAGTTCCACTTGGAAGATAATAATGCCCTTACATGCTCTTAACCAGACCACTTTCTCCTTCATCTTCCTCATCATTGGCTGGAGATGGCGGTTATATCTAGCTCATTAACCTTTATCTAAGCACTTCGATGAAGAGTTGCAGTAATTCAGCCCTTTGAAAAAAAAGGAAAGAAGCCGCACAAGGACATGGCATAAAAGGAAGAGCATGAAATAAGAGTTGGTGGCCGAGCTGGCCAGTGTGTGTGTGTGTGTGTGTGTGTGTGTGTGTGAATGTGGAGCCGCTGTAAAATCCATAAAAGCACAGTGCCAGATAGAAATCAAATTCTCGCCAACGCTGTCACTTCCAGCACGTCCCATTATGTGCATATTGCTCTATTGTAATGGGGTAGAGCGCCACCACACAGCCTAGCAGGGAGAGATTATATTCCATTAGTTCTCATGTTTATCTCCAAGGCCCCTGCACGCATCAAAGTAGCTTAATTCAAGCCTGATTCTTGTCACCATGAATAAAGCGTGACCGGCCAGAATGGGTTGAAATGTGGACAGGCGCAAACGCCTTGCCACACTTTGTTCAACAATAAAGTCAAAGTTATTTCCTGGAGATGTTCTTTCTCTTTTTACTCCAGAACGTGGCGGCCAGTGTCCGCCGGCGCCCAATGTGATGTCCAGTCTTCCTCACCCGCCTTCATCAGAGACTGTCAGTTTACCTTGAGCAAGGAGCGACTTTGGCATAGAAAATTCCATCGCCACGCTCATGCTTCAATTTCATCTGCCCCTGAAATGGAAATATTGATCCCATTTCACTTCACAATGCACCCCCCCCCACCCCCCCAAAAGAAAAAAGAAAAAAAAAGCTGTTAACATTATCGGAGCGGTACCTACAGAACAAGGCTACAGCCCCAGAAAGTACAGCTCTATTTTTAGGACACTTTTAGCACTTTAAAGCTTTGCAAAGGCAAAAGCAGGCAGCGACAGCCGGCAAATAGCGGCCCAAAAAGAAAAAAGGGCTGTCAAAAAGGCAATTTGAAACACTTTCCCTATTTACCTCAACTGTTTACCTAGCCCCTACCCAGGGGTAGCAGTTAAAGTGCTTCTCCTGACAGCTTGTGGACAAAGCTGCCGCTTGTATCCATAGTGCTGCTGCTGCGTATGCCGCTATTGTGTTTTGTCCAGCGGTCCGTGCGGGACTGCTTGGCGCTCTCACGACCACCATCACCCTCTCGGCTTCGATTAAGCTCACAGCACACGGCACAGAGGAGCCGCGCTTCCATTGCTCACATAATATCACCCTGTCGCCACCTCAGGAGGTGAGACCTGTGTGTGTGCGCCTCTGTTTGAAGACAGAACGCATGTCTGTGTCTGCATGCATGTGTGTTTTTGCATGTGTGTGTGTGTGCATGTTGTGAGCCTCCACTCTCACTCTGGACCCGTTGACGCAGGAAACAGGGGACACGATCACAGTTTTTACCTTTTATTGGCAGTAAGTAAAGACTGTGTGGGGAATAAGGGGGTTGGGGGCGGAGCTCGCCGTCGGTCGTGGCTCCGGTCGTCGTCCCGTAGCGGCTATCCGCACCTGGTCTCCTCCCGGCCGTCAATACGGTAACCTCGGGGTATCTCCTCCCGGCCGTCCGTGCGGTAACCTCGGGGTATCTCC
>JAOPJH010000124.1:9724997-9743854 GCA_027122575.1 Merluccius polylepis | reverse complement strand
CACCACTGGAAGCTGGTTCCACTGAAGAGGAGCTTGGTAACTGAAGGCTCTGGCTCCTGTTCTACTTTTAGAAACTACAGGAACCACCAGTAGCCCTGCATTCAGAGAACGCAGTGTTCTAGTAGGGTAATAGGGTACTATGAGCTCTTTGAGATATCAGAGGTCCCTCTACCCACACAGTAGCCTATCAGAGGTTATAAGTATTTTGATCTAAAATCAAGTGCGTTCGCTTATTAGGAGTGTTCGCTTATTAAGAGTGTTCGCTTATTAGCACGAAATTGGCTGAACTGGTGGGGCTGAGGCTGACCGAGTCCTCTAGAGATGTAGGTCGCTAGCGTCATTGGCGAGTGCATTTCTGTTTACATAATTTAATTAATTGTCGGAGGGTAATTTCAGTCTATCGCTCCAATGATGTTTGGAAATGTTGGTTTCGAAGTCCCTTCGGTACTGTGTGTGTAAAGTGATGATACCGGCAACGACTGCCACCAGGCATTAAACAGCTTAGCGAGGGCTGGGAAACTCCTGCTATATCTCCTAACTCTCTCTGAGACGTGCCAGTAGCCAAAAACCTGAGGGTGGAGAGGACTTTGTCGCTCACTTCTTCTTATGCAGCCCGCAGACCCCACCACGTCCTCTAATAACGCTAGATCAGCCCCCACCACGTCCTCTAATAACGCTAGATCAGCCCCCATCACATCCTCTAATAACGCTAGGTCAGCCCCCACCACGTCCTCTAATAACCCTGGATCAGCCATTTGACGCCCCTCCTACAGCTGCCCTAATATTATATGTCATACATGACTTCAGTTAGTAATATGTTGCATAGTCAAATTATCTTATATCAAATCTTACTTGATAGAATTATTGTATCAGCCTACTACATCTACATCAATTGTAGCATTAAAAATCATGTTACTCTACAGGGGGGAAATTGTATTAATATTAGTTGGTCAAAAGCATTAACAGGTTATGTTTGCAATTTCTTTCTGGTGATTTTCCTTTTCACTCTACTGCTTGCTGTGTGTACACATGGTCAGACCCTGTGCGCACATTTCTTCCCAAAGTATGCACATTTTCAAGCCAAGAACAAATTGTTAAATCCCACGTTTTGTCGAAAAACTGCATATGCGTGGTTTATGCACAGATTTCTTCATACGCAACATTGATAAATGAGGTCCCAGGCTCTTCTCCGCAGAGCCTGGTGACGCGAGGTTAGTTGCCATGTCTGACCCGGCAACAAGAGAGCGTAACTTGATTGGCTGGATCTTGGTTCGATTTGAGACAGAATCGATTGATTATCCTTGGTATCCCGCATTTTGGGATCTGAATTTGCCCTATCAAATTTCAATATATATTATTTGAATTGTTTAAAACTTGAATTTTTGATTCTGAATTTGTGAACATAAAATAAACAAAAATCTACAAAAATAAAAGTGAAAATGAGTTTGAATTTAGCATCTGGCATTGTCAACCTTTTTGCTTGACTCTAAAATGAAGGAAAGCAAATGAAATTCTGAAAACTAAATTCTGGAAAGATTCCCCCTGCTGTAACCCCTCAACCCCTCTCTCTGTCTCTGGTCTCTGTCTGTCTCTCTGCACAGGCCAAGAGAGGACGTGTCCCGGGTGTCCAAGTCCAATCTATTCCGCCAGTTCCGCTCGGTCTGCGAGCGGTGCGGCCGGGAGGACCTCCTCTCGCTGCCTTCCTACTCACTGGCCAAGATGTCGGCAATGACCTTCCAGCTGGCCAAGCAGAACTTCTTCCAGGCGCTCAACGTCCACGGCTACGGGGCGTGGATAGGCAAGCCGCTGGAGGAGAAGAGCTTTGAGTCGGCAGAGTCTGTGTTCTGCCTCGGGGGAGGCAGTGCCGCCGTGACCTACGGGGGAAATGGCAACAACAACAACATCAGCATCAGCAACAACAACAACAACAACGGAGGGACGACGGAGGTGAAGCAGGAACAGGTGTAGGGGAGGGGTGGGGAGGTGGAGAACATGAGGACGCTGAGTCGGGGAAGGGAACGGCGGTGACGGGAGAGGGATGGATCTTGTCAATGGTTGATGGTTTATAGTCGCGGGGCGCAACAAGTGGTGTGGGGGATGGCAGACAGGGTTGTGGGTTCACAGAGGTGAGACAAGATGGTAGGTGGTGTAGGAGCAATGGGGAGATGGAGAACTTCTCAAAAAACACAAAGCCTTTTGAATCCACTAACGGGGAATTCTGGGCTGTATTCCATTTTGGTGTTGTCCATTTTGTTTAGAATTGGTGTGTGTGTGTGTGTGTGTGTGTGTGTGTGTGTGTGTGTGTGTGTGTGTGTGTGTGTGTGTGTGTGTGTGTGTGCAGTAAGAAAGCGTGTAAGTACTTTGACCAGGGTCGTGGTTCATGTCCGTTTGGAGGGAAGTGTCTGTACCTCCACGCCTACCAAGATGGAACTCGCGCCGAGGCTGAGAAACCCCGCAAACAGCTGGGCTCAGAGGGCACCGTCAGGGTCAGTATCACATCACAATCACTAACATCACTATCACTAGCACTAACATCACAATCACTAACATCACTATCGCATCACATCACTGTCACATCACTAACAGTAACACTAACATCACTATGACTAACATCACAGTCACATCACTTTCTCACATCACCATCACTGTCAACATCACTAACATTATTATCACATCACCGTCACTAACATCACATCACTTTCACTAACAACACATCAATGTCACATCAGCATCACTCACGTCACCAACACTGTCACCATCACTAACATCTACAATATCAATGTGTGTGTGTGTAGTTCCTCAACAGTGTGCGCCTGTGGGACTTCATCGAGGAGAGAGAGCAGCGCTCCATCCCCTCCCTGCCGTCCCACGATGATGATGTCACAGAGTTGAGGGAGCTCTTCATGCAGATGTCAGCCCCGGCCAATGAGAGCACAGCACAGTCTTCGTCATAAAAAAAACCACAGGATGGACCTGATCCTCTGCAGTACAGATCTCTTGTGTAGTGAGTTTCCTCCCGTCGTTTGGTTTCCTCCTGTTGCCATGGCGACATAAGACAGGTGGGGAAACGTTTCCATGGTGATCCATCACATTGAATCAACTTCAACCCAGAGTGGTGGTGGTGGAGGAGGAGGAGGAGGAGGATGGCATCACAGTAGAATTCATATTTGTCTCTGTTTGGATGTATATTTAAACACAACATGTACATATTATGAATTGTACACGTTTTAAAGCCCAGTTGTTTGTGGATTTCTATTGCTGTGTTTACTGAGGTTGTAGTGTTACCGGTGGAAAATAAAGCTAACAGCGTTGTCGACGGTGATCATGTTTAACGCTACAGCTACCCATCATGTTCAGTAGAGATCCTTTAGCATAAACTGTGACACATGAATTGATATTAAAATATGTAAGTATGGACACCAGCTCTCTGAACCTGTTTGTGCTGAACGCCGAGCTGGGAGCCAGACTTCCCAATGCACTCAACCTTAGGAGAGGAGCAGGAGCAGCTAGTGGAGGAGACGAGCAGCTAGTGGAGGAGAGGAGCAGCTAGTGGAGGAGAGGAGCAGCTAGTGAAGGAGACGAGCAGCTAGTGGAGGAGAGGAGCAGCTAGTGGAGGAGAAGCTAGTGAAGGAGACGAGCAGCTAGTGGAGGGGAGATGAGCAGCTAGTGGAGGAGAGGAGCAGCTAGTGGAGGAGAGGACCAGCTAGTGGAGGAGAAGCTAGTGAAGGAGACGAGCAGCTAGTGGTGGGGAGAGGAGCAGCTAGTGGAGGAGAGATGAGCAGCTATTGAAGGAGAGGAGCAGCTATTGAAGGAGAAGAGCAGCTATTGGAGGAGAGAAGTAGCTAGTGGAGGAGAGAGGAGCAGCTAGTGATAGAGAGGAGTAGAGGAGCAGCTAGTGGAGGAGAGGAGCAGCTAGTGGAGGAGAGTAGGAGAGAAGCAGCAAGTGGAATAGAGGAGCAGCTAGAGTGGAGGAGAAGCTAGTGGAGGAGAGGAGAAGCTAGTGGAGGAGAGGAGCAGCTATTGAAGGAGAGGAGCAGCTAGTGAAGGAGAGGAGCAGCTAGTGGAGGAGTAGAGGAGCAGCTAGTGGAGGAGAGTAGGAGAGAAGCAGCATGTGGAATAGAGGAGCAGCATGTGCAGCTAGAGGAGCAGTTAGAGGAGGAGAGGAGCAGCTAGTGGAGGAGAAGCTAGTGAAGGAGAGGAGCAGCTAGTGGAGGAGAGAAGCAGCTAGTGGAGGAGAGGAGCAGCTATTGGAGGAGAGGAGCAGCTATTGGAGGTGAGTAGGAGAGAAGCAGCAAGTGGAATAGAGGAGCAGCTAGAGGAATAGAGGAGCAGCTAGAGGAGGAGAGGCAGCTAGTGGAGGAGAGGCTAGTGAAGAAGGATGTAGTCAGAGCCGTCGCTCTGACTACGTCACCTCCCTCGTTGCTCTGATTGGTTGTAGCGCTATCCTATTGCGTGCAGAGGGAACTTGAAAGACAACCGTTTATCCCGCCCACACTGCCAATGGAGCAGAGCCAGACCCTACATCTTTCTGATGTGGGTCTGGCTTGCCAGGCTAGTGTGTCACCACATTTGTATTCACAAGATGGATTTGAATATCTAAATGTAAATTTATATGTTTTCATTTACACCAATTCCACAATTGGTTGGAAGAACAACAAAAAAAGAATGAATTGGTACTAATAAATACAAAAGTTAGCAAACAATTAGCAAAACACAGTAATTTAGACATTTGCCAAATTATGATTCAGGGTATTATAATATTTTTTAAATATTTTATTTTGTCAATCTATCATATTAAACATTTACTACATTCACTGGGCTAGTTTTCTCTTGCAATTAAAAAACAACAACTGTGTAGATGCAAATGAAAACAAATGTGCACTCTGTGTTGACGATTAACCAATCAGAGGCGCCTATATCAAAATCCTACAATGCCAATGCATACTATAACAATTCTGGGTGGAAATCACTGTCAAAAAATATTAAGTGTTCCCACTTCAGCATTCATTTATTGAAATTGGCCTTAGATGGGTATAATGAAGGGAATCTCTATTTAAATTTAACAGTCACCTTGTTGCCTATGAGATTTCCATTCATTGTTAAGGAGACAGATGGTCTCTCTAATTACACACACACATAAATTGCCAGTGGATCACAGGTTTGGTGGCTGCCACTGGGTCAGGCAGCTGTACAAGGACAACCCTTGACATTCAAGTGGGGAACGATACTAACAAGAACATCTGAAGCCTTGCATCGCTGTAGGTCACACTGCTGGAAACAAAACACCAAGCGATCATTCCAGGAGAGAGATTTTTTAAGGAGATTTGTTTTTCTCCCATTGTTATTTATATTATATTACTTTGCCCTCTTAATTAATTATAGACTTGACTTTCGACCACATTGGCATATACTGTATGATTATTATATAAAACCACAGTTGAAATGAAATTCATGTTGGATAAAACTGACATCTAATTATTATCTGGCCTTTTGACTGTGAATGTGTTCACAGTCTAAAAATGTATTTGTTCCTTCAAGCAAAAGTCAATGTACTTCTCTTTCGAAGCTATTACCATTTTTCTTTTATTAGACAATGCCATCTGTTTGGAAAGGTTTTAGCACAGAACCACTCTGTTTTTTTGGTCAAGCATCTCGCAAGTCCCACGGAAAGAGGCAGTAAAGAATTAATGATTTATAAGAAGAAGAAAAATAAATTGATTAATAAATTTCCCATCACAGACCTTTCCTGACCGTGACATGACATTTCACATGCCAGACATGGGATATTCAATCATCTGGTCATCTGGTTTCAATGTAGTACCTAGTGTCCGGTTGTGCCAGGCCGCATGAAACGTCAAGTCTGGAAACGCGTTGAGATCGCATAGTGGTACACTAGAAATAGTTAACCAAGCCTTGTTACCAGTTTAGCCTTGGCTGCAGTAAATCTTTTAATGTGGGTTTTGAAAAACATGAATTCAACTTGCTGTGGCACTGTACCAGAGACACAGATTGCTGTCTGCAAATGCAATTAATTGTCTACCTTCCCATATGTAAGTTTAACACAGTTAAGCATTAAAACCCACAGACTATCATAACAAAGTATTTTTAGTCTGGCTATGTAATGTTTCCACTGTTGACTGTTTGGAGGATGCTGTAACGTCCAGACCATTTAGAGATCCAATTACAATTAAGCAAGAGGGAGTGCTGTTATACTCAATATCAGCACTCATGAAATGCCTCTTGTCCAATCCAATGGCTCGGTGGAAACTAACTATTGTATAATGCAAGATAAGCCACGTTCCCAAAACACATTGTAATTTAGATGGCCAGCCCCTCCACCCCCTACATCTGGATGGTCATGCCATTTGGAAGGAAGTTGTTATTAATGGCAGTGCAGTTTGTAGCCTACTGAGTTGAGCATGTTGATTTACCCATATGGAGGCCATCTTTAGCCCCATTCAAACATGCTCAGGGATTAAAAACGGGGGAAAAAAAACTTTGATAAATAAATAAGCATCAGCAAGAAAGAAACGACGGATTATTTGCAAATTTGCACAAAGCTGAATGAGTAACGCACCAGATTTAGGGCCTACCTTCATGTAGCCTGATAGGCCCTCCCCACCCTTTCCACACTCCAAATAGACGACGTGAACAAAATAATCTAATTGATTTATGCAAAGAAACGATAAACATGCTAGCGCTACAAATGTTATTAAACAACTCTAATAGGATGGGTGTAGGTGAAGGCTAAATGCAATCTTACCACCTCGCTGTTGAATGCAGGGCCATGGAGATATGGCTCATTATCTGGCGGTAACAGGCGGTCTGGGGAATACTGATTTTCATTGCACAGTAATAAACTAATTACAGTTGAACAGAAACCTCCAAATGGCGTACATTGTTGGCCAGTCGTATTTATTTACCTATCATATGGGTAAATATTTTTTTTCACTGTCTCTTTAGTGGGCTCATCATACTCCATGTAAAGATGGCTACTCTGGTGTCACGTCCCAGGGGGTAACGGTACCAACAAGCCCACAACAACCTAACAGCAACATCTGCTACTTTTTACTTGTTTTTAAATTAAATAATGAATTGAATGAAAGTCAACAGAAATCACAGAGGGCGAGAATAATAAACAAAATAAACGATTTAACTTCTAAAATAGCAGTGTGACAACCCTGGTCCAGCAAAGCTAACCATTCATTCAATAGGTCTGGCTGCATACCTTCCTCCGATTGTTCAGTTGGGAACTCAAATCTCGGTCCGCATTGTCAGGCGCACGTGCATGATTCAAGTACAAACGCAAGGGTGTTTGACAAGATAAAGCCCTTGTCCCCCTCGGCCCGACCGCTAAACTCCTCGCTTACATCTCATTGAAAATGAATGGGTTGCAGATTTTCGTCCACCACCTAGGAAGCCCTGAAAACGTTTGGGGAGTCCTGTAACATAACAAGCTCATTAAAAGTGCCCATCATTAGCCTAGGCCATTTCCTCGGAGCATTTGGTGCTCAGAGAAGGTGTCAGCTTGACATAATTACTTTTGTGGTGTTTAGTTTCCAATGCTGCTTTTTATTTACTTGTGTGTTCATCTCACAGTCAAGATGACATTAAGGGGGACTTTTACACCTTGGGTACCTTTAATTACCTTTTTCATTGTGCGCACAACTGGTTTGTTCACCAGTGCTTTGTATGTCAGACTAGAAAAACTATGAAAAGGCCCTCAACCCACTTACCTGTAACAAAAATGTACATATATAGCTTAGATGTTAAAATGGTCATTAACAACGTTAAAAGCTTCTGCCAAGAGCAACAGTGGTGCTGCCAAGGGGTGGCCCGTGGGGGACCACGCCCCCCTGATCGCTTCCCCCCCCCCCCTCGCGACTCGCATATGCATAATACATGGTGTTTTAAACTTGAGTAGGCTTGTTCCCAGTACATATTTTTTTACATATAATCAATGTACTCCTTCAAATTAACGCAGCCTATTTGTCTTTTTACGGAAAAGCACAACTAGCCTATTTGAAGAACAATTAATTGTCTAACACATGTATATACAGATACATAACACATTAAAACCAGGTTGGTGTGGAAATCAAAAAACGTCCATGCACATCTGATAATTACCATATTGCTCCGAATATAAGACAATTTCTTTCCTGGAAATACTTCTGAAAAAGTGGGGTCTTATTTTCGGGGTCTAGAGTTTTAAATGTCAATATACATTCACAACCACAGATGGCGCTGTTCTACAATTAGAGTTCACTTAGATGGTTAATGCAGTTATTTAAATTTTGATAGGCTACCTGGTTGTTTTTTCCCTAAGAGATGGATAGCCTCATTGGTATTAGAAATACCAATAGACTAGAGCACTCATACAACAACAGCATAATAGCATTCCTGAAATTCAGTCATAGCTGGTTTTGGTGTGCCACCCCAAGATATTCACTGGCCCCATCTGGCCCCTGAATTTCTAAGGGGCACCACAAAAAAGCAAGCCAAGCCACCCTTTAACTTTTCCTTAATAAAAAAAATGAACAGAAATAATTGATTTGTTAACTCCTGTGAACACACACTGAACACACTCAGATAGGAGGACAGTACCTTTTGTGTGGGCTATGGCAGCCAGTGCCCATGGGAAGTGCTTCTCCAAACTTCCCTGAAACAACTTGAAATTAATGTGACACAGAGTTACTCCCTTGGCAGTCTGTATGTTGAACCGGCCCTCTTGTCTCACTCTCCATGGCAAAGAGCAAACACCATACGTGTTTCCCCTAAGATCTTTTCCAGCAGCGGTGCTGAGGTGTGTGTGTGTGTGAGGTGCACTATGTTAATGTGCGAGTGCACGATGCTGATGTGCGTGTGCACAAAGTGTTGATGTGTGCTGCATGGCGCTGATGTGTGCGTGCACACAGTGCTGATGTGCGCAGTCCTGGATAGGTTTTAGTGTGTGCAATTTTTACCGTTTTAAGTCTGCTTGTTCTGTGCTACACAGTCAAATATGTAGGCTACTATTTCTATTATTAAGTCACTTTTTCTGTTTTTTCTTTTTATGCTTCCTACATTTAGTCTAAAGCCATTCATGAGCTAATGCCACCTACAGTATCATCATGCATTTTTATTCTCCTATACCAGAACACTATTTTGCTGTCAGTATTTTACCACAATATTTCTTCAATTACTTGAATGACAATGTTTTTTTTGCTTGGCTGATTGCAGTGGCACTAGTAATCCAGCAGCGGCGCTGCGCCATGGCTGAATGCATGTAAGGGAAACACTGCCATAGGTCCTTATAGAGGACAGTACTGAACAACAATGCAGGATGCATCTTTTCATTCCGGTCCACCTCTGCTTCATGGTGGCCATCTTACCATCCTCACTAGGGAGGAAGTGGAAGTCACCAAGTTGCTGGTGCAAACTTCTTGTCTGAAGTTGCTCAATTTCAGGAAGGTGATTTCTAACTAATTTCTGAGTCTGCCTCAGGCAATGTTAAAATAGTGCACTGATAGTTTTGGAAAATATAGTGTGATTGTAAAAATGATGAGTAGGCTTATCATATTTTACAATGGAAAGCACAACGTAAAAAAACACAAAATGCTTAACTCATTCCCTATGTATCCTTCCTGTGGTCAATATTATGTAAAAAACAGAAGAAAAACAGACCATAGCACAGTTGTTACAAAACTATTTGGGTGAACGTATTATTCCAGCTTCTTGTGACGGCAACTAGCTTTTTTACTAATCGCTTGGTGTCTGTTACATAGCATGGGCTGACACGTTGCAATTATAATTGTGTTCATGCTGACTTCTATTTCTTACACAAACAGACCTGTCATTGCAATAAGGGTACAGGCCTTTGCTTGAGGAGCCTTATCCGACAACCTTTTTCATAACTTTCACATCGTGCTGTTGACACAAACATATCAAATATACTGCCAGCTTAATGTGACGGAGAGCTCAAAACTCACAGTGGTATAACATAACTGTCACCCCCAAGAACCTTGCGTGATGAAATGCCTGAAACCTTGCGTACTGTGATGCCGTGCCTCGCGAAATAGCCGTTGTTTTGCGAGTCCTTGTGCAAGTCCCATTAGCAATGTTTTATGGACTCCACCTCTGTTCACCACTCCCACAGTAATGTAGAGTGGCCTTAAAAACTATAAGAACAGATATCACTTTATGTTAGTGGTACCTGACATTTGATGAGAGGATTGATCAGAGGATAAATATTGCATATATGTCTATTTCTCTATCAGAGATAGAGATGAGGTGAGACCCTGATCAGAGAGGATTAGAGCAGGTTGGGGGAAATACACCACCATAAATCACCAATATATATGAGAGAGAGAGAGAGAGATTAAGAGATTACTATTAACATTGGAATTATGAATTTAATGGAATTAAACACTGTTTGCTAGGTGATGTGGAGTACAGCTTTGACTTTTATGAGCACTAGTGGAAACTATCCATGTACCCAAGTCATCGAAAGCCTTGTTAAACTCCAATAACCTGAACAACATCTCTCTTAGCTCTTTAGCCACCATTGGTATGAGTTTGACTAATCTTAACAAGCAATGCCAACTGCAGATGATCTCTGTATTGTTGGCTAAGGAAGCGAGAACTTGGCACAGTAATAGATGGCCTCTAGTTTTAAGTTATGCATATTTGGTTTCTGCATTTCCAACTAAGCCTGTTTTGACAGCAGCTTTCTGTGTTATTATTTCCTAGACTGCATCAATGAACCATTTTTTTCGATTGATGATCGATTTTAAGTGGTGGGGTAGATTCCTCACAAGAAAGTAACTGCAAAGTAACTTAAATGCAATATGTGTTTGCATTTATATTATTGTTATATTATATGTACAACACTTTTTACTGGGCGCTGTGCAGTGACAATGCCACTTAGTGATACTGAATCATACGGTACAATGAGACCTTGCCATGACATAGTTTCGCCAATGTATTCAGTTCCATGCATTTTTTGTGTTGTCTATGCTAAACCTCAGACAAATGCTCCAGTTACAAGAGCCCACACATATTTCATATTTCCTATTCAGTTTTCTTCCCCTAACAAGCACACACTGTTGCATTATTATGTAGAAGCTACTGCTGTGTGGGGGGGCGAAGGAGGAACAACGCATTCACCCGACTCTGATGCCCTATCACACTTTGAACGCATGAAGAAACCCCTGTGGGGAAATCTGAAAGATGGCCGCCAGGGAGTGTCCAACTATTAATTCCTGCTGAGTTCCTCGGTCCATAATACAAAATAATGCTGCAGGCGTCCCTCACATTTCACCCTCGGTGACAGTCTCGGGCCGCTGACAGGATCTATGAAAGAGAAAACCCCAAGCCAATAACTGTACAGGATTGAGCCACGCTCCCCTGGTGCATGGACGCTGTAAAACCATAGCCAAAGTAAAATTGAGAAAGACAGCGCCAGCGATCGGGTCAGTGGGGCACTCGGTTGCAGCTGGGCCAATACGTATCATACTTTGTTAAAAGTGATACGTTGCGGACTTGTAATTATGTAGGGGGAAGGATTAGCACATTTTTCATTAACCTCCTGTCTCGCTAACATGGGACGGATGCGTTGTTACCCATGTAGGCAAATGACAGCAAAATAAATCTGATGGCTGTCTGCTAATCCTGCGAGATACTGCTTATTGTGTTTGGGATTTCCTTAGTCAGATTTGGCATCGTGAATGGTCACAGAAAACCTGGCATGTTATTTATTTATTTTCTTTACTGTATCATCTGACATATTTCATTCATGTAGTCATCACTTTGCACTTAATAATTACACTGGTCTGGGTAAGACTGGATGGATGCAATTATCAATCACAATTCTCTAAATCCTGAAATCAGGCGCAAATACTTAAGTTAGGCAACTATACTACTCAAGATAAAGGTGAGGTCACAAGCATTAAGCTTTAATAATTTAGTTTTTTTCAGGTTAGGCATTAACACACTGCACACTTGTTTGTTGTAGGAATCAATATGCACAGCAGCATCAATTATTGAAAAGGGTCATCAAAGTTCATAAAGCTTTTCAGTAAAGTTAATGTAGTGTCATTCAAAATATGGATTTTCTTTGCATCTCTCCTTAGCTCAATACTTGGTATTTAACTCACCCTTGGATGAGCTTGTTCGTCCAATAGTCAGTGTTATCATGTTATTAATGGTGTTGATGGTAGGCCATTATGATAGCATTAGCACCTGTTTGTGCGCCCTAAAGCCCTAAAGATGGCGTCCACATTTATTTCAGAAGAGCAAAGCATTTTCATGTTTCTTTGATTTCAGACGAGTAAAGCTTTTTCATGTTTCTTAATTGTAGGTATTAAACTATTAATTTGGATGGTTTTAAGTGCGACATCAGGTTCTTACATGTTGAGAGACCAGAATCAACATTGAGCAGCAATTTAAAATGATTGCTTTGTACAAAATAATGTTGTGCTATTCACATTAATAAATTGTAGTAACATGTTAACACAATTGAGTTACTGTATCAATGTCTGTTCCTATTATTTGTTGTTGTTATACAGCATTTTGTAATTTAATTTAAGTGACCGCACTATAACTCACTGCACCGTTTGCATTGAAAATTCACCTTGTGTCCAGCTTGTGTTTTCATGACACAACTGGCAACTGGCAAAATGTAAAGGGGAGATGTCAAAATGCTGCATGAAAGTTTAAGTTCAGTAAAGAAGCTTTTTTTATGTAGTTAGTTTAGTAGCTTAAGTTAGCTTTAGCTTTAGTTGGTTGCCTGGCATGGCTTCTTTGTAAACATTTGGGAATTAAAATATATGATATCTCTCTACTCCTTCTTTCATGTATTGTACGACCAGGCCATTTTATCCCCCGGGGTCCAATAGGCAACCCCTGTTCTGACGTTTTTTAATTTCAGGGTTATTAAAGGGAGTAGGGAAACTGTGGGCGAAGTCTTAAAGGGCAGAATTAGCTTTTTGAGATGATTCTTCTGTGAAATGACTGTGTAGGAACAGGGCAGCTCAAGCCAGTGCTGGAAACATTGTCTCACACAGGGAGGCTATATTTACCTTTACATTTTATATTTACATTTGCCCAAAGATTTAATTAACCCCTCCCAAACTTTCGAACCCATTATGATTGTGAAACTTACACACAATCTCATACCAGATGCATTAGTGCAAAACAAATTGAGAGCAGCTGATTGTTCTTAGAAGAGTGATTACGCCTTTCCAGCAGCAATCTTATTCCAAATGTCACCAAGTTGTATTGCTTTTAAAGTGCAAAGAATATACTTTTCCTAACATTGCCAATGACAGTTGTGTAACTGCTCTGTTTTATACTGTGTTTTCTACATTATTGGTAGACTATACATTACCCACATATCTATGATAACATACATTACATTATAATATAAACCTTTTTTTTGCATATAAATCTTGCGGTACAGATTCTGACAGAGCTGTGATAAACTTCAGCCAAGGAGAGCAAGCTAAGAATAAACATAATTTCTAACAGTAGGAAGGGTATAAAATATAAATACAAATATATACATAAATATATATAAATATTGTACTCGAGTACAATGCAAGAGTCAAGTAACTTAACTGTCCATTATTTTAGACAGTAAAGTCTGTACAATCAATGTGAGAATTCATTCATTCTGTTCCACCACCCAGCTAGCATTTACAACCAACATGGCCGCTAAGTTGAATAAGGCCCATAGCAGTAGATTCTGGGAGGCAACTGTAAGAAGTATTTGGTATTCATATTTTTAAAAAAAACTAGGTTTAGCTAATGGAAGAGAGCCATTTGATGCATATTGATGTGTTGGACGACAAAATTGTGGCCTTCTTTTAGGCACAAACTAAAGCTCGCACTGCAATTAATATCTTCAACTGGCGTCATGTTTTTTAAATCTTAGTCATTGTGCTACATTCAAAGTGGCTGTCTGTCTGTCCATCTGCACTTAGCCGTGAATCTATTTAGCCTTAAAATGGAGTTTGCACTAAGGTACTTCACTGCACCATTTCAATGTTAATCACACACAGACCTTCAAGTCAATGTCTATAGTCTATATTTTTGGAAATGGAAAAAAATACTACTTTAAAATGTATATTTTATATATATGAATTGAAATATATTGATTTTGTACTTCCCTATTTGCTGATGTATTTGTTAAACATGCCTCCCATTTTTACATCACTTCTGATAAGATGTTCAGATGATGATTAGGGACACAACTGAAGATGTACTCTAGATGATGTCTTAAGGTTGGGATCATTTTAGAAAGAGTTCTGTAAGCTGGCTTTGTACTGTAAAGTATCTTGCTTTTGAAGCAAGGAGGTGTATTTAACAGATGATTTTTCAATGGCCTGGGGTATGGCTTAGCACTGCCCAGGTGTCCATGTTGTTACACTTGCACAGCACGTTCTAGTTAATAGTGGAAAAACAAAATGGTTACGCTCCAGTATAATAAGAACCTCTGCATCAACAGTTGTGTTGACAGAGGTGAATCATCATTGTGCTTTGTATGTAAATTGTTTCTACTTTTTGGATCAATTATTGAACATGTGGCAAGAAGTAGGTTGCACGCTGGGGTACAATATCTGGGATCGACTTCATCATTTTAGCCTTTAACCATTGGAATGACCTGCTGTCACAGAGTAAAATGGAGATGTCGTCAATCTAAATGTCAGAGTTGCAAATTCGTCCGTGACAAAAAATAAAGAGCTTGCGGTGGCAGGTTTCACAATGGTCAAGGACGACAACATGACCTAACCAAAACCAAAACATAATCTGATCGGTTTTCCTGTGCACTGGGGTCTGACTACTGAGAAGGTTATACACTGACCCTGAGACAGATAATCTGCAGTGGGCCACAATGCCCAGCACTTCAGGAAGACGTGCTGTATACTTGTGTAACAAACCAAATGGAATGGTTTTATTGCTCTAAATACTTTTCCTACACTTTTTCGGTCGTCATGATAATGTTGTTAGCCTAACCATTAATCCACTTTATGTAGACCAGGCCTAAAGAGTGGTGTTGAAGACCAAAGCTGAGGAGGTTATTGTGGTCATTGTGCACCATGCACAAAGAATAGGCCCAATTGAGATCTTTAAAAAATGCCTACATACTTTCTAGGTGCATCAAATATAGCTGGAAATGTCTCAATCAATTGTGGCTGTGCATCAACAGGAAACACATGATAAATGGACAAAGGTGCTTTGTAAATATAGCACTTTTGTTGCCACTTTGGCCACTCAGTGCTTTCCCATTTACACCTTTCATTCACCAATACTTCACTTGTACACTGCATCAATGCCACTTAAAACAATAGGTTTATCCCAATAACTGCAGTGTTTCGCGCCGCTGCCACTGGATTACAAGCGCCACTGCAATCAGACATGCAAAAATAAAAAAATAAAAAAATAATTTGTTAATAATAATAATTATTATTTATTTAATTAATTAAACATTATGTTGGGTGCCCTAGATGCCATTTGTTTTATTTAAACATATATATATATCTCCCCAAACAATGTAATAGTGGTGTTGTGCCACCATGCTCCTCTCCTCCATGTAACATTTACATAGGGCTGTCACGACCGTACATTTAGGCCTAGTTGACGTCACCATTTTTTCCCATCTAATTTCTGAAACGGTTCAATTGGTTAAAACACATGTTTTGTTGGAATAACGCTTCAAAAAGCATGTGGAGGAAGTTGGTGGCTTTCGGATCCAATGGCGATGGCAATGGACGCCAATGCGATGCACAGCAATATTTTGAGCTGAGCTGGAAGTTAAAGGCTGTATGGTGGCACCGGTGTGAGTGCTCTCATTGGAAACACGACCCACTTCAGTTCCAATTAAGACACATGGCTTTGAAGTATGGGGGTACTTCAAATTATGAAACTTGATATTACATTGAAGATCTGCCGTAACAGAGTTGGACTTGGACCGATGAGTGGATCCGAAAGCCACTGACGTCCACGCAGCGATCCTACATGATGTTGTAGTTTTGCTTTTTGTGGTATTAAAATAACTGAAATGGATGAAAAGGAAAAAACGATCAGTTGATAAACGCGATTTTGCAGCAGTGGTCTTCGCCGGCTCTGACTCAGACAGAGTTTAATGTTAAGCCCAACGCACACAGCCGTATCAGAACATATGTGAAATAACGCTTTTTAAATGTCCATATGAATCTAGTGCTTGTTTGAACCCGATATCAATATCAATGCGTATGCTTTGGGTTTAATGGAAAAAACGAAAGCTGGCGGTGGATAATTAGGCATGTCATTGAATGCGCAAGGGAGACAGACGAGAGGAGAGGATGGATGTGCACTCCGACGGGAGAGCCATGCTTCCTCATATTCAGATCACGAAAATGAAAGGCCAATTGATTGATTATAACCGCAACAACAATAGATTATTAGCTGTTTGGCACCTCAGCTGCAAAGATTTTGCGCCGCAACATTTCCACCGCATTCGGCACCAGCAAGGTGTTAATTTCTGACCCTATTGGCGAATGCAAATAATTGATTATTCGCTCATACCACCCACCAAACCCAGACCATGAAAAATGTGAGTTCACGTCCCTAGCGCGAACAAAGAAATGTGCCTCGCACACAGTGACCTTGCATGCTATTTGTTGTTATGTTATATTGTTATACAAATGTTGTTGGAATGCAACAGAGCCCTACTGGAAACACTGATCACACTAAAACCTCTCTGTGCACATCAACGTAGCGCACCTCACACACACATTAGCACCGCTGCTGAAACTCTTATGGGAAACTGAACTCTGTGTTATATTAGACCAAAATGTCTTAATATTTCAGATCTGATATTGTGAAAAGTAGTAAGTAATCATCCTTCTTAAGGATGTCCTCTGGTAAGTTGTGGACATTGGGGATCAGTTGAACACCCTAGACACCACGCTATCCCACTCCTCTACACTATCCTCCCCTACCATTAGGACAGAGTAGTGCCAGATATTGTCTCATTAATAGTTGTTTATAGTTGTTAGTAGTTATTGACGATGTTTACATGGCATGCAATGCTCCGATATTACCCCAATAAATCACCTTTTATAAGGTAATCCAAAAATTGATTTACTGATGACCTCAACTTGAATACCATAGTCTGTGTAAGCATAAACAAAATAGGACCTGCTCCAACCTGCTGGCATTATTGAAGGGAATGTTGGACACCTATACACCTTGATCGAACTTTGACCCTGAGGTTGTCCCAACCTTTTATTAAAAACCCAGGAGTGTCTTTATTCATTGATCGAGCTTCGCTGAGCAGCAAGCAAATGGGAATATGATTGGAACAGTTTGATAGGTTTAAGTTTGTTTAATGTTGCTTAATCCATAGTCCCAAATTGTTCAGAGAAAAATGAATATGACCTATCCCCATACACATCCAGCCATTTGACTATATTCTACATTTGAATAAATAAGCAGCTTGTGTTGTTGTAATGGTTTTATGTATCTGTTATTTTATTTTTTTATATTGAGAAATATGCCACAAATCAATTGAGTGTGTCAATTGAGTATTATGTCTGTGTTGAAGGCTCATATTCTTAAGTCAAATATGATGACAGATTGATTGGGTTATAGAGACGGTTAACAAAAGTAAAAGGGTAATCTGATAGAGGTATGTCAAACAGATTCTCTTTACAAACAAAGGGTACAGTAACATTACATATGCCCCGAGCCTCTCAATGTAGGAACATGAAAAGTATTGCATATCAATAGATGCATTTGTAATACAATCTGGAAAGGGCAGAGAGGAAATGCTTTGGAACTTTGCTCGCAAGTTACATCATCTTGTTTGAACTCCTCTACTATACTTTGGTACACAGAGGCATTTTACAAAACACAACATGTTTCTTATAGAAATGGCACTAGGAAAAGCAAATAACAAATCTCCTGATGGAACCATTAGAATTAACCTCCATCTGTAATTCGTTGGCTTTCACATCGACAGGAATCAATTTTCTGCAATTTCGGTTATTTTACCTCTACATTATACATGATTCAATAGCTGACAAATAATATTTTTCTATTGAACTGAGGGACATGGACAACATTGTTGGTATCTGTGTTTCAATGGTTCAATGGCAGTATGTTTCTGCATGAATCAGGATTCTATTATGTGTTGAGGGGTGGAAGTGACCTTAATGTCCTAAAATTCCCTCATTGAGGGAATTTAATGGAACAAGACAGAATTCAAGTGCATCATATTTTGGATTAATTTATAGTTATTCAACAAATGAAGAGGATCCTGCAAGAACTGAGTCTTTATAAGAATAGCTCCTAGATTTGAAATTCACTTCCGCTGCACTGATGGCCAAAAAAAAAAAGTATTTATTTATTTTGAGCTAAATCAAATGTACCCTTGAAAATGTGTACACCCAGGGGGAAAGTTTTCCTGTGGGACACTCTTGTTAGCTGTTTATTTAATACATCCTCGAAGGGACAGGAAGAAAGAGGATTTTGCCTTAGCCGTTCCATTTCTTTATGGTCACGGGATTCAAATATAAGTAGTGTCTGATGGGTTTACCTGGAGGAAGAGTCTATTTTGTGTGCATTGTTGTGTTGGACTACAAAAGTGCAACCTTTCAAGCACAGCTCTGCACATACCGTCTTCAACAGATGCCATGTTCATGCAGTCCTAGCCATTGTGCTAATTCAAAGTGGCAGTCCGTCTGCACTAAGCCTTGAGTCTATTTAGCCTTTAAATGGAGAACTGTGAGCGAATGTACTTCTTTACTTGTACAACTGCGATGTTCAACACACACACACACACACACACACACACACACACACACACACACACACACACACACACACACACACAC
>JAOPJH010000124.1:9636089-9648622 GCA_027122575.1 Merluccius polylepis | reverse complement strand
ATATATAAATAAAAGCTGGTGTGTTTGTGTCCTTACAATTGACGGTGACTTGAACTGTCCCGGTGTCAGGGGTGGAGATATCATTGGAGGCGATGCACTCATACGACCCTGACTGCTCTTTGGTGATGGCTCTCAGCTCCAGATGTTCCCCGTCCATGACAAACTTGCGTACACCTGTGGAGGGGGGAGAGAAATAGGACACAGAAAGGCATTCGTCAATTAGGGATGAAAACAACACCAGTCCCAGTCCCTGGCGCAGGAGCACCTTGGGGATCGTGAGCACCTCCTCGTCACAGAGACCCGGGATCGAACAATGTCCCAGGTCTCGTTTGCAAAATCATTTGTGCATTCTTTAAGTTATCACCCAGTTCTTCCAGCTCAAAAGTCCAAAAATGCTCAAGGTTCAGATGACTGAAGTCCCTGAATTGCCCAAAGGTGTGAACGTTTTTTTTTTATTGTACTGCATTGCATTGCATGTGACCATGCGATGGACCATGTCATTAGAAGCAAAGTCTCCCACCTTTCCTCCATTCAGCTAGGATAGCATTCACAGTGGAGACTCGGACCAGACTGGCTTAACAACATGGACCAGCACGTGCCATCATAACAAATACATTTTCAATCGGCTGTAGACTTTATGTTCTCCTTTTTCATGATGTTTACCTTCTGTAGAAGGTTTGCTAAACTTACACAAACCATTGGCAGGTAATGAGATGTTAAGAGACAAAAACAAAAAACTATACTATGTATTTATTTTTTGTACAAATGCACTTGACAGAAACAAGACACATCTGGGTGATTACTATTGCTAGAGGTCCAAGCAAACAAAAAACAACACTAATTTTGAATGGTTAATTTAGTATTTTTAGGTATTTGCCTTCTCGGGTCCAGGACTCAATACCTGCATCTAACACAATTATCAATTATGAAGCTCAAAGCATTGGCTGCCGGCTTCGCATGCCTACAGGACAGAAGATAGCTCGGGCATGCTCCAATTACCTAAAGAAAATAAACAAAGTGCATTGAAACAAGCACATTCGAGTAAAACCACACATTACGGCTGACACTAGCAGCGTTAAAAGCATGTTGCAGTGACAGAGAGACCCTGCAACCGTGTGGGTGGTGGGAATGTATTGCAGCGCTAATCCCAATCAGTAGAAATGTCACTCCGGCAATATCGCTGCATTACCATAATATCATTATGTTTTCCTCCAAATCCCACAAACGCTCATCGTTGCTCCTGGCTTGAGGACTCCTTGGGAGGGAGCAGCCGAGGAAATAATCAGCTTGTTGTATGTAACTCAATGTGCGGCGCGCCCAAGGAAGTGCTAGCACAGGTAATTGAACATTTTAATCATGAATAACTATATTAGGTAGATCGAGGGTGACAATGTGTGTGAGTGTCGCAGAGTTACTTGCCGTGGCTGGGTTGTTTTAACATGCGCACAGGCTCGTCTGCCTTTGGTGATTGGCCAGAAATTGCGAAGTTGTTCGAATGTGATTAAAATGTGACACTAAATGTAATGTTCAAATTACAAGTTTGATATGTTTGGTAATTGATTTGATGTGCCTCTAAACACAATGACATTCTAAGTTGTAATAATAATGATATTGACAATCGACAAGTCCCGCTTATGCCACTTTGCATGGAAACATAATGTAATAACGGCATTTTGGAAAGGTGATGATGTCATTTGAATTGTAATGAATTATAACCTCCGAACATATCGTAAACATTGTCTCGGTGGTACAGTGGAGACAGCTACTTTATGACATTTACTCAAGTGATTTTCTTACAGATGACTTAAACTCTTACCAGAGTTACTTTCAACTAAGATATCCATACTTGTACTTTTAAGTATGACTTTCTAGTACTTTAAACATCACTGCTTAAAAGTGTGACTTGATTTGCAACCACACTAATAATAGTAAACTAATAATAAATAATGCAATGATCTAGTATTGTCATACAGTGACATATAGTTCCCGAACTGGATCTTAATTTATCTAGTGCAAGCACCTTTAGATATAAAGTGCTTTTAGTGCTACAATATAATATACATAATATACAAGTCCAGCAACCACAAGCATCAACCTCATCATGCACTGGAATGCAATATATGAAAGCAGCGTATCCGTGGCACAAAAATAATAGCTGGGTAACGAATAACTGAGTCATCATTGCACCGGATGGCATCTGGCACAAATGAGCATCTAAAAACACTCGGTGGACGAGCTTGGTGGTATAGACCATTAGCTTAAGGAGCTTTGAGACAGAGAAGGCACTCTGCACTCCTTCTGGAGTGCCTCGCATACATAATGAAGACTGTCTGCAGGAGCTAATCCATGGCTGAGCCGCTGCTTGATCCATTGGTCAAATATCTCCACAGGTAAGGACCAGAGAACACCTCACTCAATCACCTCCGAGCGCCCGACCCCTTCGGTCTGATAATCACGCCGTGTCCTTTCCCGCCTCGACACGGATCACCGGCGTTCCCCTGTTTGAGACTCCAGCTGCTATACATTATTACCAGCGTCTAGGAACCACCGTTTCAGTTTAGTGCACTCTACTCCCATTAGCAAAGTACACATTTGTGTATACTGTGTGCTGTCCTGGTTAGCTTTCCTTTTTTTAAGAGGGGGGGGGGGTGGAATACACCCTTCCCAGGATGTAATAAAAAAGTAGAAAAAAGCCACTTGGATGTCGACACCCAAGGGGTACAGGCGCGTGGGGAGTCAGTGACGGAGATCAGCTGGTAAATCCCAGAACTCCACGGTCCCTAACCAGCAGAGAGCTGCGCAGCAATGTCCCCAGGGTGAATCCTCCAACACTCAGCATACAACCTATGGCCCTGTTTCATAGCTCAACACCACAGCTGCTCCACCACACTCTTGTTGCTGTTTTTTGTCATCTTTTCGCTCTCCTCGGGGGGATCGACTTTTTGCCGACATATGGCTTTTCCCTTATTCGTACTGGATATGGGAGGGAGGGGTACAAGCACAGCTCTCTCTGCCCCGGGCACTTGTCTGGATGTCATATTTTGTGCTGGCCAATGGCTTCATTATCTTTGTCTGCAAATGTTGTCTCTCACAGCTCAGTTTACTGTGCAGTATTTGACTGTTACTGTATTGCCATGGATAGGGATTAAGACTACTCAGAATCCTTTGAAAGCGAGGCTTTCTTTAAGGCAACTAACCACAGGTGTAAGTCTCAAAACAACAACTCGACAAAAAGGCTTAACAGAAAAAAGGGTGCAAGAAATAGAGCAGCCGATAGAACAGCATGCCAATAACAAAAGTATGTAGCCAGTAGCCACAGGCTAAATGTATGTTGTGGAAAACCCAGCTGCAGCGATGAGGCCAGTGAGTGAAGCCCATTGGATAACAGTCTAACGCACCACTGCTACCTCATGTACTTTTTCTTTCTGTGAGATGGTTTTAGTAATCCAACTCTATTGGGACTCTTACCCATATTTCTATGGACCACCATCCGTTGGCTTTCAGTAGGGGAAATAAATGAAAAGCTATTTTGAAATCTAGCGCATTCATAGTTTTAATGGTGGGCTATCTTTTGTGAGACAACATTAACATATTAGACATTACAGTATATAAACAGCTTTGATTTGATGTGCTACTTTACTACTATTGCTAATATTGGATTGTTTCATGTAACCCGGCGGCTGGAAAAAACAGGAACAAAAACCAAGTGCTATTAGGTGCTTAAATGATACCGACCTGAAGTGGTGCTACGGAAGCAATTATAGTCATTACTGCTTGCTGCAAAAAAAAGGACTACTGTAAGACGTGGATATGGAACATATGGAAATGTACAATGGTTAGCAGAAGCCTAGAAAATCATGGAATATGTCAAGCCATCACTCAGATATGTATGGGTGCCAATCCACCACCATTGGATTTAAAACCCATAATAAGTTACCCTGTAGAGCTTTTAGGAAACCCAGGAAGCCAGAACCCAGAATGTGTGGTTGGCGTCCAACCACATATTATTGCTGACATGCTGTATTAATACCTGTACCTGTCAAATTAGTATTTGTTGCAAGTCGTATTGTTAACCATTCTTAAAGTTAATTGCTATTGAAACACTCCTATAACTCCTATATCCACATATTCATATCAATATGAATATGTGCTGAGGAGAAACATTACTTTGAAACTGTTTAATCTTTGTATCTCTTATCATCTTCTTATTTTTGTCCTAACAAAAACTGAACAACTGAATAACTATACAGACTAGACGATGTCACATCGTCAACAACAATAACAACAAAAAAAGCACCCAGTTATTCTGGTGGGGGTGAAATATATATTAAGTGGTAAATATATGAAGACTTTACACTGTCCCAAATCCAAAAACACAAAATCGGATCTAGCCCAACAGGTCAACTTAGGTCAAAAGTGTCAACATTGTGAATACTGATAGATCTCTGGACAGTGACAATCTCATCTGTGCCGAGGAACATGTAGATATAGGAAATATATAGGACAATATACACGGTATCTGTCACTGTATTGCATTTGTTCTTTTTGGTATATTTAAGTTTTTTGCATTTAGAATATATCATCAGGCATGTAGGCGCTACGCACCAACCCCATGCCTGTTGTTCCACTGTAGGTGGTCATCATAATAAATGGCCACAGAATGCTCAATTGTTGTACCTAATGAGACTGCCTGGCCTCAACTCCCCACCCCCTGTTGAGCCTCTACATCTTATCTTACCTGGGTTCTGGCCCAAAAAAACCCCCAAAAAACTCCACCATTGTTTATTTAATGTCTCCTAGGCACCCACCGATTCATCTAGAAATCCCTTTTTTTCCCTTACCCTTTCCAATAGTACCCGAGGCAATATGACAATATGAGTACAATACTAAAAATCAATGTCCTTAAAAATGAATTAGTTAGGAAATTAAGAACCTTTTCATTTTATGATCTTTTACGTTTACCGTGCAATGCGTACTTTATAAAGGACAACTTTATAGGTCTCTTGGCATAGATGAAAAAAGAGTTAGTAAAGTCTGCCCCCCAGCCCTTCCAGTATATTACATCACTATGCTGTTATATTGAAATTACATTTGAACAGATGATAGTGGCAATTAAAAATCAACATATTTTGCGACAAGCAACATGTTTACTTTTGGACTGTGTGGCTACTTAAATGATTAAGCAGTAAATAAGTTATGTTTTCTTGTTGTTGTTGGTGAGTAAACCTAGAATTATGTACATGTAAAACATGCAGTTTCAATAAATACACTATAAACATGTGAATGAACGTGTTTACAGAATTTCATTTTATTTCAATTGTATCTTGTGTTTTTTGGAAGCAGCCTATGCACGGGTGGAACAGCATAGCCTGGATACAATTGAACAATTCAACTCAACACAATTGAAATCATAATTTACAATAAAAAATGTGTACTATGCTGGGTGCAAAATATATGTTACATATACCTAAAGTCAGTAGTAGACAACAACTATGGTGAGGTTTGTATTGGATGAACACTTAGAAACGTTGCACATTGCTATTATGTGTAATTCAATTAATTGTGAGCCTGGTAAAGTTGAACACATACAAAACCTTTTTAACCATGTAATCTTTTGCATAAAAAAGTCAAATATTTACAAATTCAAATCGTGGAATATTTGACATCTCATGACAACAACTCATGAATACTTTTGCTTCTTTTAGAAGAACTGTAAATCACAACATTATGAATGATGCATGATACTGTCTTCCAACATTAATACTCGGTGTGAAACTTAAGCACTGAACTGTGGCCTGTACCGGCTAAACCACCTCTCTTTATCGAAACAGTCAGCAAACACGTTAGCATTCTTTTAGAACAATGTGGGATTGTAATGTATTATGCAAAGAGTGTTTTGGCAGCTGAAAAGGTGAACAAGGTATCAGCCTTCTGTCACTAGCCATTTAATCCCTGTATGATTTGTGCCATATGCCCTTTAAAGCTCAAGTGGCCATTAAGCATGCATGTCAAATATAAACCACCGCAGTTTCACCCGTTGACCATCTGTCTGGGTGGAAAAATAGGGAAATTGTTTTAGTTTTGCTTGACTTTGGGAACAAAAGGTTGTTTGATGAAATTCAAATCGGTTGTAAAGTCAACACATCACCATCCAAAAAAAAGTTTCTGAAATATTATTCTCTGCACTATTTCTGTCCACTGACTAAAATATATTCACAATTAAAAATGCCATACTCAAACTTTTTTTTGTCTGGTTTACTGCATTAGTTGATATTAAATTCCATTGAAAAACCTGGTCATCGGCCAATTATCAGTGATCAGCCAAATGTTCTGCTGTGAATGCTGCAGCAATGAGCCACTGAGCACAGTGGCTGGCAGGCAGCTGTCCCTGGATGGGCCCTTTGGGACCCGGCCCAGAGGCCTAAAGGTTACCCAGCCCTTTGCAACATTGTGCTAGAGCCCAACCAAATCCAAACACAAATTATTACTATAAATTCATTAATTTCTTTATGCATTTACTTTTTAAAATATAATTTCGACAAGTTCTACTCCTATTATGGTGTAAGTTCTTGTGGGTTAAAAAAATCGGTGGTCGGCTGCAGACTGTGTTTGTTTGAGTGGCTCAGGTCAGGCCGTTGTGCCGAATATCCCACCACCGTTGGACACAGACAGCAGTTTGTGTCCAACGGTGAGGGGATATTCAGACCCCATGGTCTCATTGATTTGGGATGCCATCCACAATTGTTGGCCAACCCACTTGACTGCTTTAAACATCATTGTTGACTTGAGTGGTTTAAATGACTTCTGTGCAAGCGAAACCCAGAAAGAGAGAGATGTCATTTGGCAGCATCAGCTTCATTGAGAAAACAAACAATGGAGAAGGGCATGATGGATGGGTGCAGCTGTGCAGAGGTGTGACGGAGGTGGCGGAGGTGTGTGTGTGGAGGTTGGAGGCTGTGGCTGGGGACCTCACAGTAAAAATGGTTATTGGTACAATATGCCTGTCTGCAGGTAGCATTGCAAACATCATTCCAAGCTGATGCGCAATCTGGATTTAGTGAGAAAACATTTTAGCTGGTTCTGTTGATTTAGAGCTTTTGTGTATGCATAGTGTATATTTAATTTAGAAAATTTGATAATTACCTCAAGAAATCCACGAAAATTCCCTCATACAAAATTCAAACCTGGTACGCATTGTGTTTATTTTTGTAATTGAATGTAATTTAACAGAAATATAGAATGTATCATGATAACCTGTCTTGCACATGATTATGAATTAGGTCTAGGTACTGCATTACAGATTGTTACTTTTAGGTAAGGTTGGAATTGTTGTGTATCTTAAATGCCTATATCATTCAGTTTTACCTTTCTAAAATGTCTAATATTATTCCCAACAGTTTTTAAATATGTAATGGTTAAATATTTAAATCTAGGTTGATTGATTATGAATGATGAAGTTATCCTCAAAGCCATCGTCAATACGTTGAGCGAACGTTGCGGGGCCTCGTTCTTCAACTAGCTTGATGTTGCTACGCTACGCACTACTGAGACAACAGTCCCTCTCCTGATACTATAGCGTGTCAAATGTGTCAGAGTCATAGGCATGTCAACCCCTGAGCACCGAGGAGTCTAATCTCAAGCGGTATTTAGCGTTTCACCGCGCCGCATCAAGCTAATAATTCCACCTGATGATAATTAATAACGAACTACTGGCGACGCGTTCATGCGCGCCATCTCAGCTGCACCCCTGTGGCACCTGACACAAGGAGTCCACACGGAGTCCACATGGAGACGGCGGTAGTCACACACGTGAGATGTAGAACGAAGAAGAAAAGGCCCAAGCTGGGAATACACGGCGCATTCAGGCTACATCATTTGTGCGGCTGATCTGATATACAGATATAATACAGAGGGAGTGTGTATGAAGTGCGTCGGAGGATGTCTCGGTAATGATGTGATATGAGGTGAGGGAGGAGGGGGGCATGAGACCCTCTCAGGAGACAGAACAAGCCATTAGCCACTGCTTTAGTGACAAGGAGGGGAGAAAAAAATCTATTACTATTGAACAGTTCATTAATGTTGGGGCAGGTTTTTTCAATGGCTCTTAGAGGGGAGTGCTGAGCAGAGTACGCCCAGGGGCTTCACAGGTAGTTGTTGGTGGCAGCTGATTGTTGAAAAAACAACAAGATTAGGCTCCAACAGTTCAGGCGGACCAAGGACGAGGGCTCCCAGATCAAAGGCATACATTCATTTCTTTAGAGGTCTATCAGTCAACAATGTATGCATGTGTCATGCCAAACAGTGCATATTGGAGTGGAGTAGGACTAAAACAGTTAACGCAATCATTTCGGAACCAAGACCATGCAGCTGAAATGTCGCTGGCGGTGAAAGTGGAGTCCTAACAATAAAGAGTATGATTTCCGGGGGCTCCCACTAAAACGTGTTTTGACAGCTGTCTCCACCTACAAGGTTAACTGGCAGAAATCTGTTCACTCACAACTTGCAACTGTTGTGTGTTGTGTGTTTCAATAGCTACAATAGCTTAGGACACCCTACTTTGAATTAATTCAGAGCTTAGTTTTCAAAGACACCGGCTGGTTTAATCCATTTTTCTGATGCCAAGTCATCTGGCTCCGTCAAGTTTGGATTGTCAAACTGATTGTAAAACAGTTTATTGATTTGATATTTGCAGCTATGGCCTCAACACAGATTTACTTCCAGTCGTCCAAGAAGCCGTGCTTAACCTTCAACAATACTTTATCTGCCAGAGTGCTCTGTCATAAAGAAAAGCAATAACTTAGTGCTGACATACTCGCAGAACAGCTGATTGGTTTGCCAAAAACATTTCCCAAAGATATTAAGAAGTTTAAGTACACACATTTAGTTCGACACATTTAACACATTTAGAGTTTTAGTTAGATGTTGTGTACTACCCACACAGCACTGGTTACACTGCAGGTTGGAAATCTGAGAGAGAGAGAAACACGCTGGGAATGATGGACAGTTACAAGCAGGTGGTGGTTATACTGAAACAATCCATTTGTAGTATTGGTTTCCTACAAAATTAAAAGTGATCACAACAGTGAGCGGTGGGCCCCGAGGTGCTGGCTCCGGCACAGGGAATGATTGAGAGCATGACACAGGGAATAAGACCCGACACAACCTCAGGAGTTCCCGGTGCCTATTCAACCGCCTATTGGCTACAACGGTTAGTTAGGAGGAAAAGTCTATTAAGCCTTTTATACCAATGACACTATTGACTGGTCTGTGTCATACATGTGATGTTAAAGGAGCAATAGGCAATATTTCTAGTAGTAGGCAAAAAAAAACGAAATTTATGAGTGCCTTATGACTGTGTAGTAAAAAGTGTTCAACCTGCCTCCCAAACAGCAATCAATCAGGGCTAGTTTTGTAGCTACAATCAGGAAAATTCTCTACAAAGTCAAGTTCCTGGTTGCCTCAACTACACTGATCTGCGTGTTCATGATTGGACATTGTTTGGTGGGAGAGGCTTAGGGAAATTTGTTTTTGCCTTCTCTTTTCAAATTCTTGTCAGTTAGTGAAATTTCCTCTAAATCTTGCCTACTGCTCCTTTAATCTTTCCATGACATTGATATTTAGTCAATCCATAGCAAAAAAATATTGTCCGTCAAAGACATCACATGAGTTTACATAATGAATGCATTAAAAATGAGGCAGCTGAATGAATGCCTAACTGTTGAATTGGTCAATATTTTCTAGTCATTGCCTATCAAGCCCAGATATTGATATAGTTCTTCAGAGCTGACCACAATGCAAACAGTGTCACCAGGACAGTGATCTATCACTAATCACATCATGTTGTCTATATGTTTGCATATCAATGTGTGTTGCACCATGGATACACTCACAACATTGTTATTTTTAGCTATCCAGTTGTATTAAGATATGCTCTCCTACGGTCTATTATACTGCGGCTAAATGCATTCATATATTCAATATTATTTTGTTAAGATCTGCATTAATTTTTCAATGGTCATAATTCCCAGGACATATTTTACCCAGTATTGAACGATTCTTGCTGAGCAGTCCAAGTTAAACACTAATTTTACCGAGCAAATTATTGAAAGAAGCTTTGGCATTTTTGTGATTTTATCAATTGTGCCAGTAAAACATTTAACTTGTCCCACGTTTCATTCTAGTGGAAAAGACACAGAGTGACATTGAAACAATGTTATAATTTAGCTATTAAAAGCATATTAGGCTCAAATTCCAGTTGGTCATAACATCAATTAGATCACAGATAAAAGCTGGTGTAAATACAAAGTGCTGTATAGCAGTACCACACAATGACAGAATTGTAAATGACTGCTGTATGTATTTACTGCAAGTCACACATTCAGTACCTTAAAACTTGTATACTTGAATACGTTACAGAGGGTTGATTTCCAGTGGGGGGATCCAAGACAGGTTTCATTCTTTTCAACGAGCCCCTCTCAGAATTCATCCATCCATCTCACTTAGCCGAGATGTGTTTTTTTCACGTATTTAAATTACATCCACGTGTCCCCTGCCCTCACGTGACTCTCAATGAATCGATGGGCCGAGCGCGATTGATCTCTCCTCACACGCATTGGACATGATACTGACACACACAAGACACTCCCTTCCGAGCCCCCAGGTCAAGCCCAGCATCGATAGGCTTAGAGTAATCCCTCAGCACGGCTGCAACACCGCCCGCATCAACCCCTTTGCCCACACCCACCACTGACTGCACCCACACCCACCACTGCACCCACACCCACCACCTCCACTCCGAACCCGTTGCTGCCTGTGTAGAGCACTGCATTCATTTCCTTTTCCTACATATACCTCATTACAGCCAGTGTTAATCTAGATATAGTGGAGCTGCTTGAATTGCCTTTCATGCGGAAATATAAAGCGATGGAAACTGTGAGGATCAAATACTGCTGAGACAAAGTGCTACTGAGACTGACAAACAAACAGTATAAACTAATATCTACACTGAACTCGATTTAACAAGACCATTTTGCACAGAAGCATGCAGCACAGCATACATATAGCGTATAGCATGTAGAAAGTCAATGAAGGTCTAACATGAAATAGTTTTCCTCTGAACAAGCAGTACTCGCTTTTTCCAACAATCACTACCAGATGGATCAGGAAGGACAAAAAGAGCTGATTGGAATCATGGATTCATTCAATTCATCAACTCAATTTAATCCGACTACATTTGATTTTAAGACGACGTGTGCATGTTCTTGCTTGCCGATGACCCACATTTTCCCACAAAAAAAGTAAGAAAGAGAAATCTATTCAAAGGAGGCACTCCGCCCGCTTAGGTCTTTGACAGATTTGGGACAGTTTAATTTGATATATATAGAGATGAAATGTCTTGCCTTCTCAGCAGTGCATAACAAATGACAATATACAAAACAAAGAGTCCCATTCCAACAAGTCAGCTGTTTGAAAGCCTACATAAGAAAACATCCCAAACCAAATGTCTTGCCTTGGCTCTGAGGATAGGTGTTACTATGAAGTGCTGAATGTAACAGCGCTGCTGTTTGACATATGGAGAGCAGTGGCAGTTGTGTTTTATTTTTATGTAATTCTGCTGTCGAGAGTGTAAACTGAGTCTGCACTCCTCAGGCTGTGCCCATTGTGAAACTCAATACATCCGGTCCTGTATATAACTCCCAGGCGGTCAATGTGGAAATATTAATGAACATTTTTGCACTCAGTGCCAGGCAACAAAGACCAACACGGATATTAAGAGGCATTGATATTAAGATGCAGAGGCTCATGTGTCGACACACAACAGCAACAGATGACCTGTGAATCGATATATAACTGACATGACGCAACCTGTGTGCCATGATTACTATATTCATAGGTGACCACGGAAACCCCTGGCATAAAGAAGACAGCCATATTGCTTGAAATGCATTCTGCTCCTTGCAATAAATGCCATAACTCCCCTTAGCCTGCAACTAATCTAATATCCTTCCATCGTTTCCCCCACCGGCCCAGTGTTTGACTTGCGTGACACATCTACTAAAGCACACATATGAATACGAATGTACAGTGAACATCCTGGTGGAGGCCCCACCACACACAGTATGAGCATCTGGCTGGGGAAACAGCTGTGCTTCCGTACATGAGTTGATGAGTGTGTGTGTGTGTGTGTGTGCGCACAGTAACTAATGCAGCTTAAAGCATTCATTATCTCCCCTTCCACAACACCAGTGCAATTTGCCAGCCAAAACTCGCCCATGACTTTGATTATGTGCACATTAGCGACACCCATTGCTTGACCTAATGTCCTCGTCCACTCTGTCCATTTAATTGTGGACCTTTCCCCAGTTTGTTACCAGCTTGACGTATTCATTTTAAATGCATGACCTTTCCGGAAAGACAACGGCAAAATCAATAGCCGTTTATCAGCACTGTTTACATTAAGACTGCTGATTTTATCAGAAAAATAATGCTGTTATGAAGCGTAACCGGTCCCCCCCCCCCCCCCTTTTGTTGTT
>JAOPJH010000124.1:9606649-9617319 GCA_027122575.1 Merluccius polylepis | reverse complement strand
CACACACACACACACACAGACACACACACACACACACACACACACACACACACACACACACACACACACACACACACGGGCACACACACACATGCACACACGGGCACACATGCACACGGGCACACACATACACACACACAGGCACACGCAAACACACATCCTGTAGAGTAAAAAAAAAATACTTCATGTACATTGCAAACTGAACAGGAGTCGGCAGAGTTTAACCTTTACATTTTTTAAACGTTTAGAGTACATTATAATGCAATTCAACATGTAAATGCCGGTGAATTCAATTGCTGTGGATGTAATGTGTCATCCGTTACTGGGTTACAGGGTTCTTTTATATACTTGATTTAGATTGGTAAATAGTTGTGAATCTGCATATTATTACATTCCACGCTGCTTTTGTCAAGCATGAAATGTGTCCACGTTCCCTGCATTGACCCCATCATTAGCATCGGACTGGCCTCACTGCGCTCTAACACAATGAGCATTACAGAACCAGAACCGGAACGCTGCTGACTCTGCCCTGCCCTTCATAATGTGCCAAGGGTTCACCGCGCACATCCCCGCGAGCATGATACAGAACAACAACAACAACAACAAGAAACACATACAGAGGAGCACAGTACAGTTTATATGCACACTGGCGAAGCCGTCTTAAATGCAGATTCCTCAAGCATTGCAGCCAGGGACCTGCCCGGGAGCTGAAATACCCAGGCCCACTGGTCGGGCAGAGGCAAGAGGCTTAGGTCAGAGCTTGGCTTGTTTAGGATGCTTTTTTTTGGAGAATAAACCTGAACCCAAAAATAGCTGGGGAACGACCTCGATAACCCTGGTCATTACGGTCCAGGGTTTAGCCAGCGGCACCGAAAGAATGAAGGAGAATAGTACATAAAAAAATGACTAGGCTGATATGTCAAAGAAAGTTTTCCCCTCTACTCGTAACCTTTGGGTCACTTAAATGACTAAATGCTATAATAAAGTGTTTCTGTGGGAAACCACAAGAACTGACCAAGTATAGGTCTCTGCATGTTAACAAAAAAAACAACCCTTAAGAGTAAACTTAATAGATCTTTAATCAAATTTAGAAACATACACTATTGTAGGTAACAGTAATCAGGTAATGCTGCCTAATTCCTCATTGCTGTTTATGTTTTTGAAACACCATTAACCATTAAGATCTACTCCTATTTGTGCTACATGCGCCGGTACTTTTTCTTCAGCAATGTAAACTTTATGGTATTCTAACATATATAACAGCATGCAGTTACCGCATGCTGTGTACATTTTCAGGAAAAACATGATTCCTAATGAACCCTGCAAGGCCATATTTATAGGCTAGCATACATCCTGCTCTTTGGGGATCTTTTTTTAGAAAACAGGATATAAATGGTGCAAACGGTAGCTTGTTTGCAGTCCCTTGACAATATGCTGTTTGTGTTATACAGATCGGCTGGCAAAGAGTCCAGGTAAAGAGTAGGTCCTGGATGCAGCCACACACCACCCATCTAACAGATACACCGCAGCTGTGTGTTGAACCACTGTCAGCCAAATGTGGAGGCATCAAGTGGTACAGTTACAGAACAATGATAGCACCACATCACCCACTCCGGAGAACACAAATGCATCAACTGAACAATTCAGGTGTTCAGTACAACACACGGTGTTATAACACACGCTCCATCACAGTCCATTAGTGCGATGCAGTTATCGGGATGTTGTCGCAGCTTATTTTCAGGCTGTTTACAAAGTTCCTAGTTACCACTTTGCGGGGGCCTGTAATAAGACGGCACTTTGGAAAAATGTACCATTCAGGTCCTGCAACATGAGACTGGCAGCAAGACGATCACAGCATCACAGTCTCACTGTCCCGGAGGAGGGGGTGTGGGGGTGCACACGTGCTGCCTACCCCTGGGAGCCATCACTATAGATGCAGTCACTAAAGAAGGTGCTGAATAAGCAATTGATTAGACAATGAAAATATGGGGGGCTGGGAAGGAGCCAAGTATTGATTCAGGATTTTTAATAGGCCTTTTATTTAACAGTGGTTCATCTTGTCTATCCCATTCTTCTTTTTTTTAATTTAATAACGTTTTGCTGATTCTCACAGTCATCACATTATTCCATCTGGTGCTTTGAGAGACAAAAGGTGAGAGAAGAGAGGTGAGATGCTGAATAGTCCGTTCTTCAAGACCAGTCACGACGATGTAATGGAAGGCTACCTTGATATGATGAGCTGTATTTTAGAGCAACGTAAGCACTCATCAGAACATCGTCAAACTACATAAAAGCCTGTATGAAGATGATAATGATGATTCTCTTTCCTCCTTTTATTTTTGTCCTTTTGAATGCAACAGTCTTTATTTCTAATAAAGGTGTCAGCGTAGTACTTCTGGGTAAATTAACTAGAGGATGTGAGTAAAATAGAAACAAACTGGATATGGGAGTAAGGAGTGATATATAATTCAAGAGATGTGAGCTAATAGGTTTAAAACAGTTTTGCAGTATGTGATATCGAGGCTAGGATAGGCCCCATCTTAACAAACGTCTAACGTTGCTCTTATATCCAGGTGGCACAAATGAATCTAATGTATATTTAATTAATATTATTATTATTATTATTATTATTATTATTAACCTTTATTTATACTCGTAGGGCATTGAGGTTTCCCTCATTTACAATGACGACGAGTTTACAACAAGGTCATGCAGTACATTTAATATATAAGTGATTCTTGATTAAAGAGATATAAGCTAATAGGGACGGAACAGCATTGCATTTATGTATGCAATATTCAAGCTAGCGTAGGCTTGATCTATTCATGTTAATATTAATGAATAATTAAATGTTACTCTCATTTCCAGGTATTAGGGATGCAAGAAATACCAAAAAACTCTAATGTAATACACGGTCCAAATCTCAACAAGTACTTGTGTATTTGTTTTTTAACTTGTATTTCATACAGTTTATTTGTTTCCTGCTTTTTACTTGTTACTGCTAGCGGGATACACTTCCGCTAACTCTACAACAACAGCGATTTTAATGTTATATCCTTTGGGAACATTTTAAAACTTGAGATGTATCCGGTTTAATTGCGTTTTAGTTAAGCTATTGTTTAGGGCAGGGTACTTTGTAATTCGCCTATTGTGTTGGTAGCAGGTATACAACGCTATATACATACGATACATGGGAGTCATAGCTGTGATCGTCTTTAGTTCTCCGTGTCAGATTGCTGTAATTCGGAGGGTGAATATCTGTCGAATATCCAATATCTTTCTAACTTAAAAACTAAAACAAAATTAAAAACATACATAAACTGCTTCTGAGATGTGTAATTATTTTAATACACCACCACAGTAGCGCTATTCTGCTTTAAATTTCACTTTCAGTTTTGATGTAGGGAAGTTCCTGGAGGCCGGCCATTATTGTAAAACTTGTCAAACGCGTGGGAACACAGACACTAAATGTTGACGAACAAACCTATTTAAGTCTCAACAACTATATGCAACGACTAAGGCAAAAATTACATATCAACATAATGTAAAAATATTTATAAGATGGCGGAAAGATGAATTTCGTTTACAATGTTTTTTATGGTTTGCTTGACAAGTGCTCATTCACTTGAGTTAATGTTTGCATCCCTACCGGGTATTACACATGTATTTAATTTATGTTCAAACAAAAAGTGGATTGGTATTTAAAGCAAGTAATTGAAACGCTGTCTACTCATCTTTTGTTCAGTAAGTAGAAGTAAGTACATCGAAACAGGTTTAAATTGAATGTGACACAAAATAAGGATTAAACCTGAAACCTAAATGAGTTACAGTAAGTAAGTACCATTTAAAAGATTAGACTAAGTGTAAATTCAGTCGTGTCAACAGCACAGGCTCATCACACTACTTAATGATCCCAGGGCTGATATACAGAGGCCACTTCATCAAACATGAGCTGTTTAAACTAGACATACCAAAACACCTCCCACTCTTCTGCAAAGCATAAATCATACCATAAACACACCAATCGTCTGGGTAATTATAGAATCGGCCCTTCCCCTTTTCCCGAGGTAGAAAAAAACAAAAAAAACATACCGGCTGCAAGTAATCTCCACCTGCTACTGCAGCTCTTTATCGGTTTACCAGGTAAAGACACTTGACAAATTAAATAGATCATATCATATACTAAAGACACTGGATCCTAGCATATTAAAGGAGCCTGCAGCTCACCTGCTACACAACGTGGGAAATATCAACATAATAATTCCTCCAGTGTAAATGTCTATATTTAAAACTGAGTGTAGTAACATTATTTGTCCACTAGTTCCAGTGGTAGCATCGCTCAAGTAATGTCCTTGGGCTACGTTTTTCTCGCCCATAACCAGAGCTGGAGACTTGAGATTCGGACTTGAGTCTCGAAAATAGGGACTTGACTTGACTGGACTTGACTGGACTCCCAAGTTGACTTACTTGAGACATGACCGCTTTGAGACTTGAGTCTCTCTGGAGACTTGACAGCAAAACTTCAGTCAGATTCTAAAGGCTGTAATAAATTAGCATTGTATGCATTGTTAGTTTGTTGCATTGTTACTCCAGAAAACAATGCATCTTTTAAATATCCCTGCTTGGTGCAGTTCTGCTGGCGCTCCCTAACCAGGCGTGGATAACGGGGATGCCTGAGCAAAGCTAAAGTAAGCCTAGCGGTGACTAAGTGGGAATAATGAAAATAGAAATGATACAAAACATAATACATAACTGGTGTAAATCTTTCGTATAGCCTACATTATAACCACCATCAAGCAACAAGCATAGGCTCCAGCTTATATGGCGAGTGGCAAACAATAGAGTTTTGATTACTTTCCTTACTTCTTCAGTAAACAGCCTTTTTCTTGCACCTTCCTTACTAGGCTATATAAAACATTAACATATTTTTCTTTATATTCAGATCTGTTTTTTGTTTCGATAAAACAGCAAATATTAGTATGCCTTTTTTATGTGGATATTGTGCCTGTAACTGTGAGAACATGTTTCACTGGCGCTGAGACAGGTTGCTTCTTGTTCTTTGGTATATTGAGGCAATTTGCTTCCCTAATGTTGCATTACTGCCATCTTCTGGAATAATTTGGCCCTTTGTCCATTTGCTCCCTAAATTCTATTTAATAACTTGTTTAACACAACAAATTGAACAAATAGTCTCCAATTAATCACCCAATTAATAATATAAGTACTCACCCAAACAATTTGATTTGAAATCTGCAACACTTACAATCTGCAACAATCTGCAAATTCATCTGTGTCCGTGTTATGTTTAAGCAATATTAGTAATATTGTGATTATACAATGGTTCCCAACAAAATATAAGATATAATCAAAATAAATTCATATTGTGGGGCAATTCGCTCTAAAAAAAAAACAAAAAAAGTTTTGCTAGTGTTATCTAACTCTTAAACAATTTCCCCCCGGGGATCAATAAAGTTTTCTGATTCTGATTCTCTACGTTTCCCTGGAAATACATGGGGTCTGACTAATACCAGGAAAACAATCAGACAAACCAGTTTACTACTCCAGTAGGCCGACCCTTGGTAATGACCTAGCAACAGCTAGGAAGCTTTCTAGTCCCTGTTGAATTGACTTGATTGTGTTGTATTTTTTATTAGTTGGTAACCGTTGTATAATTACAACTTGCTTACTTGAGGGTGTGCTTTACACATTTTCCATAAAAATCAACATTAAAAACAAAATGATCCATTTTGGATCGATATTTTCAGCTATTGTTTTGGCAGTTACAATGTTGCCATGGAAATATGTATAGTCTTAATCAATGGCGGAGTAATATTTATAGTGATGAAGCAGCATGGGTAGGTGTGCTGTCATGCTGATTTGAGCACGGTCTAAATGTCTAGTTGACCAATCAGATTGCTTGGTCGGAACTACCTGTATAATTATCCATGTCCAATTTTACTATTAAGACTTCAGACTTGACTTGGACTTGCAACTAAGACTTATAAACAGCTTTGCCCGTTACAATGTAGAATTGTTCTGCACAGTATTCAAATGGGAAAATACAGAAACGCTGTTGTTCTCGTACCGAGAATAATTCTTGTTATTTAAAAGTTGCCTTAGTGTATTTGTTTCTCCCTTAAGGTGCAGAGGTTAAATTCAACTCTTTTGACACATTTAGTTCAAGATCTCTAATTAACCACAGCAGTGTCTAATACAAAGGAAGCAGAACGTGACCAATTACATTTTCTATCCAATCAGCTGCCACGCATGCGTCCTGTTAAATCAACAAATGTTTTGGCATTCGTGCATGCGGGAGTCTCTGCGGGGGTGACGACAGAGCAGAACTCTGAGGAGCAACAGACATCTTCGGCGTTCGTAAAAAGGAAAACCACAACGCTGTGAGTAAGTTTGACACCTCAAAACTTCAAAGACAAAGTCTCTATATCATAAACGACAAATAATTGATTTTAACCCATCGTTAGGAAGTGGATCGTTCGCAAGGATGTGCATCATGTCAGAATCTTAGACGACGCACACCGACATTAGGGGGGTTACATTTGTGCTTGCTGTCCGTCAATAAAACCCAAAACAGACCAAACAGACAGGACAATGGAGATTATCTCAAACATCTACACCTGGCTTTGTGTGAGTGTGATACAACACGCAAGGGGATGCTTGGGGAATGTGGATATAATCTAGGTTAGTTGTCCCACAGTTTGGAGGCAAAAAGAGGTGACACCTTTCTTCAAGCAGCTAAGCTCTCCTTCTCCCTCTTTCTCTCTCTCAGTTCAAAGCATCTTTTTTTCCCCACGGGGGACCCATTACATCTTTTGTTCTGGGCTCCATTCCAACGCCATGACAGCCACATGGAAACAAACCCAGATGACAAAATGGCCGAATGATGTATCGCACAAGTATATTATCCTGAGACATGTAATTAAAGGTATCGCACTTGTGTGTTCTTCATCTAATTGGACTTGTGACTGGCAACTACTACTCGAATGTAACACGTTTAATGGATTCAAACCTGCCGCTGAGAAACAAACAATGTCGCTTGTTGGACAGCCTGGGTCCTCACCGGCTCATTTGTGTATGTAGCTCCTTGATCGATGCCGTCGACCAGCCAATATAATTGAATATGTGTGTGACTGACACATTGAGTTGCATACTGTTAGGAAGAATTTGAATCATCAACTGCTATTGTTTACGTAAATAATAGCAGGAGCACTTGGGCGCATTGATTCCAAAAGACGGAAGTCACGCTAAATGCTCTCATATTGGTACAAATTATATTGGTAACGGAGGTATTAGTGAAGCCAGGAGACGGTTACGATGGTTTAATCACCTAAACTGGCATTGTCCTTATATATATATATATATATATATATATATATGCAAGATGATCAGGTCATTGAAATATGGAAAATGGTCAACAACAACAAGATAGTTGAAAAAAAAACATCAGCAACGAAGCATTGAATTTGTGCAATGTGAAGTGGAGTGAAGGTTACTTAATTGTCCTTAACAGTGTGTCCAGACTGGCAAGATGCAATTTCACTTTCCATAAATGTTACTAAGGCAGCGAATATGGAGAGGGTGGTAACCACAATATAGGGACATGATATAGGGACATGATATGCAAACTGTCTGATTACACCGTTGGGACCATTTTGTGGCTTCTTGGGGAGCCAGTAGCCAATTTTTCAGTAAGCAGCCTTTTTCTTACAAATTGTCTCTCTTTTTTTTGTCAGGCGAGGTTAAAACATGTTAATTAAAAGGTAATATTGTCATGTCAGTTGCCAGTTTTAGAGATTCATATACTAATTCATGTTCATTATGTTTCTATTTCCATATATTTACTTAAAAGTGTAAATGTTTTATGACCATGTGGTATACACCTACTGAACAGTGAACGTACCACTATCTTCATCATGCTCCACCCCTTAGCATAATTGTAACTGAAGGTGTCTGGTAACACTGACCAAGACTTATGTTATTCAGTCAGTCCATCCAAAAAATAGAAATGAAATCAGTTGCTTAGTCGTATAACAGCATGCGTTGTGTTGCTATTTTAAAAGAGGATTTGTCTGCCAATATTATTTCACAGTTTTATTTCCATTTTATTGCATGATGAGCCACTTGGTCGACCGGGTGAAAATGATTGACAGCTCACCATAGGCAAGCACTTTGGCAACATAGAATGTAACAACAAGGTAACAATTATCTAAATAGCATCTAATTTCAATGGCTCTTTTGAAAATGTGGTCATTTCCGTTCATATTTCTGTTCTTGTCATCAATCTCCCGTTTCCCTGGACCCGGTGACTTACTCAAAGTAAAGTAAAGATTTCATGGGAATTAGCGTCTGTCAAGGATTTCAGCCAGCTACAGGATCATGTGCTTGAAAGCCTTCCATTTGACTTTTCTTGCGCTTGCTAACATACTGTTTGTACTGAAAGGCTTGTCTCAATTTGGTGCTGGAAAAGCGATTCAAGCGATGACAATTATTCTGTGGGTATTTGGTATCTCTGACCTGAATATTCATTCAGAGTCAAGCATCTATTTTTACACACACACAAACACACTTTTATTTATTTATTTTTTAACATTTCATCACATAATAATCATCAACATATGGTGGGTGTGGATGTAATTTGCATACAAAGAAGGACAAAGGACAAAAAACTGGTCTTGTCTATGCTGGTTTCACATCGTTGTTGGCCAGTGACAAACAAGCTTTGCTAACATTCTGTATGGGCATGTTTAGTATTAGGTATTGTTTAGTATTACAGTATATTAGTATGACTCTGCTGCATATCAACAGATTTAACCTAAGATGGTAATGTTTTATTTTTCTGTTTTACGGTGTAAGACAAGATCAAAAAATAAGACTTTAAAGACCCCACAAAGAGTGCTAAGATTTGCAGAGCAACTATCAAAGGAAAGAGGATTAAAATAGGAAGGAATAATAACGTAATGCACAAAAAGCACTACAAACTACTTAAACGAGACATACTAGTGCTGACCGGCTTGACAGTTGCTTGCTTCTAATTGTACATACATACTGTAGAAGAGATGTGTAAAAGGGAAACAAGAAACAACAATTAAAAGCAAACAAGGCATTATGAACGAAGAAAGCCATGGACGCTGGTTGAACATACCAGCCCTGTGTTCACATGATGAACAAAGGGCTGGTACAGTACCAAATTGTTTAGGAGGAAAAACAAACAAACCCGCAAAGCGGTGCAAATCGCTCTAAATGGCTCTGGAACGCATGAGGTGAGAAATTGAAAGTGAAATCCCGGCCAGCTTCGGGAGAGCACAAGTGCTTTTTAATGTGTTACACAAGCAAAGCTTATCGGGCTCACTCTCCAATTTAATTTATCCTAATGTGGAATATTTCCAATGGCTCATTACTCGCCCGTCCGCTGAAGGGGGACTACCTTCTCCCTGCCTTCCCTCTCTGTAATGAGCCCTGAGGTTTATTAGAGCCGTGTGCATTGGATTGAGAGGGCCCAGTCTCCTCGCTCCTTCTCCCACATCCCACGGTAAAGGAGCACGGCCGTGCGCTAATCGCTGCAACACACGCCACATCATCACTCTCAGTAAAACTAAACACAATTGTCTTGTGGTGCATTCTGGGAGTTTGTTTTTACGTTTTACGACTGAATGGAACTGCTCCTGCTGCCAACACAACGCCAACGTTGTATTTTCTCAAAGACACGTTTGCAAGTCCCAATGTGAACGTGACTAAATGGATCAATAATTTTAGTGGATTGCTTCCTTTATTGTACCTTTAAGTAAAAACTGCTTTTTCCTGTTATTATGATGAAAGGTATACTATTGTGTATTAGGATATATCCCAAATATATTGTACTTGTATTACTATAATAATAATAATAATAATAATAATAATAATAATAATAATAATAATAATAATAATAATATTGGTGTCCAAAATAAGTTTAATCTAGCAACAGATAAAGTAGCACTCAATATTTGCTGGAAGATTTAGCAAGTAGGCCTACTAAAAAATAACTTCTATTTACAGAAATCATTATATACTTGACTAAAGGACATTGTAATTAAATGTATGTAAATTAATAATTTCCATATTAATAAACTAGTTCAGAGCTCTAAACAATCTAATACTGGGTTAGGGTTAGTTGTATATCATTATTATTATTAAATTTAATGCACTTATTTAATGCACTGGTTAATGTACCAACTAAGAAATACAAATAAAGGTAAATAAATCTGAAACTCTGTGTCGTTAGTATATGATAATTGAAAAATTACGAGTATAGTCAGACAAAAGTACCGGTAGTCTTCTCCCAGCACTGTGTGTTTGTTGCTCAGTAAAACAGCAGCTTGACAAGTGTTAGAATAAATGTCCAGAAAACAGCCGTATGAACTAGTCAATAGACGCCCAGTGTGTTAGCGTTATTGAACTTGACAGCCCCACCAGCGTCACCATGGCACGTGTAAATAACATTATTGTTCTTATTCATCGCATTTCAGGTTTCAGTCTTTTGCGATGTGTTTATCGCGCATGTTCATATCGCGATGGCGACGAAAATACGATTTATCGTTCATATATATATATATATATATTAGGGCTGTCAAACGATTAAAATATTTAACTCGATTAATCGCATGATTGATCATAGT
>JAOPJH010000124.1:9586879-9597381 GCA_027122575.1 Merluccius polylepis | reverse complement strand
TTTTCTGTATGTAACTGCCTTATGCTATTGTATATTATGTTTTGTCATGATGTATGTTTTGTCTATTGTACGTGTTTTTTTTTTCTGTCACCTTGTCACTTAACTCACTAAAAAAAAAAAAAAAAATAATAATAATAATAAATAAATAAATAAAAAAAGAATTGGAATATAAACGACAAGCCATTGCGCTTGTAGCAACCCTGGTAATGGCGGATAAGAATGTGCACAAGAGGAAGCCTTTCATTAAGCGAGCCTCTATTCATAAGAGAGTTTTGTCATGTAAGGAAGGCACAGCATAAATCTATCATTTGGCATTTTGCTAAATGTGGCACAAAGTATTCGGTTTGTCTGTCTGGCACTACACTACAAATACCTGCCAATCAAAGCGACTCTGAGGAAAAACAAAGGTGTAAAAAGATCTAAAAAACCTGCTATGTTTTTCGACAGTGCACAATGTGTTCACAGTGTGCTATATGTGTTCAGTGTGTTTTTTTACCAAGAGGCAGCCAACTTTTTAAGATTCCCAAAATTGAAATGCAGATGAAATGACTCACAGGTTTTAAATGTGTGTAACTACTCACTCAATTTGATGACCAACCATGCCTACTTGTCATTTGCATTGATATAGAAAACAATATAGCTTTTTCTATGGCCGAGATAAACACGCATGTGAATGGGTCGTCTGTTTTTCCAGTGTACGACAATCTATTTGTGTGTTGCAAGGGATGCGTCTTGCAAGGGATGCTAGAGAAATCTCCATATTGCTTTCCATCCTCTTAATTTCTGCAAAACCGCCAGCGGAGGAAAGCTGGGCTACTGGTCCGCTCTCGTTTTAGAATGAACCCATGACGTATTTTCCTTTCATAACAAAAGAGTAAAGAACTACCCACACTTTTATTTGATCTAAAGCCTTAGCAGAAAAAGGGAAGAGTGCCTATTGCATGGCCTGCCTCTGCAGTGTAGTACAGACAGACCATTGCTATAAAAATGCATTGAGGGGCAACATGGCCTCAGTGGGGGGTCAACTGGGTTTATGTAAACCTGCAGAATATTATTTTGAAATCCAGAGCGTAATATTTAGCAGATTATTCTGTTTGTTTAGCTGGCCTTTTTTTGTTGCTTTGAATAAATACCAACACAGAGAAATATACACCAGTCAGTCAGCCAGCACCCCAGCCAGAGACCTGTGATGCATCCTGCCCTTCAAGGCCTTACAAAAGAGGCAACTTCATCCCCAGAATGACTGGCTCGTGTCACAAGAAAAGGAGAGCCGATTAATCGTGCTTGGGCTCACACACAGTAATAACCACGACTGCTGAAACCGAACTGCTGGCCTTGGCTCGTTTCCGCTTGTGGAGCTGGCGGTGGCTAATAAACTATTCCTTGTGGTGGTGTGGAAGATGAGACGTGAGGGCAAAGATACAGCTACGCACACTGCAGGGTGTTGTCACAGACAATATTCTGCCAGGAATATGGCCAATCTGTGAAGCCCCCACCAGAGACAACGGCTAACAAGCCATGGTTCTGCCTCTGCAGCTTACACTCAAGGGAGAGAAAGTAAGTTGGGGCGAGGGGGAACTAAACAGGGGAACTTAAGGCAACCATCATTCACCGTCAAAGCCCTCGCCCACACAGAAGTGAGAGCGTGACGTCCATGGTAACCATGGTACTGTCATGGCATTGACCTTGAAGCCAGAAGCCAGACGCTGTATGGGTGTGTGGAATGTATTATTATTTCACTGTTTTAGTTGTGAGATGTGATACAAAAAACAAGTTTGTGATGTTGGTCGACAAATTGAAAAACCATGTTGCATTCTGATTGGCTGACTGCATTGGTTCGATGAATGAAGATGTGAGCATGAAAGCATTGTTTTTCATCACTGTGCAATACGGACTACGTACTATTAGTAGGCTTTCATTCAGAAATGAGAGGAATGGTTGTAACAGATCTTCCATATTCACATCACACAAACATCCCCGTGCTATACACTATGGACACTAGGGCTAAAAAAACAATCAAAATATTATCGAAATCGCAATATGGCCAGGTGCAATAGGGGGAAAATGAGTTAATATACATTTATAACACCATTATAAATGAAGTACTGTAGTGCTGCAGATGCTCTGGTCTACACATTTTCTCCACTCAGAAAACAACAATGAAAATGAATTATCATTCCCATCCACTAATCATATGGCAATTGCAATATCTGTCAAAAATATTCGCAATAAGATTTGTTTACCTTATCGTTCAAATGGACACTATGACAACAACTGCACTCTTTTCAATATCTATATTAGATTAGATTAGATTCAACTTTATTGTCATTGCTCAGAGTACAAGTACAGGGACAACGAAATGCAGTATAGCATCTAACCAGAAGTGCAAAAAAATAATATCCATATCTATACATATATTATTTTCATAAATAAATGCTTATCCCCACGAGACCTGAGCGAAATGTCACTTTTCCTCACTAAGGAAGTAATTAAGCCATTTTCAAAACTCCTGCACTCTCAACAACAAATTAAACCCAACTGAGCAGCTAACAATGCTATTTTGTTCACCTCTAATAGAGGCTTGTGAAATTAATATGTTTGAAAAACTCGACAAAGTTTTCCTGCGACCTGCGCCAGCGTCTAAAACGCAGACAAGATGGCAGCGTCAGCAACATGCACTGCTGCTTTAATGACTTAAGTGTTTGGTGGCTCGTGAGCGCCGCAATTGATTTTGTTTGTTTCATTGCCTGCATTTAATATGCTGAATGTCAAGACACAAAAGCAGCTAACTATGCCACATCGCCTTGTTAAAGTTCTCAATAAAATAGACATGCTCAGGTAGTTTTGTACCAAGAAAAGGTTTGGGTGGAAAATAACATGTAATCAATTATGGAAAGAATATTTGTAGTTTGATGAGTAATTTCAATACCAGTTATGTAGAATAGTAAGACAACTTTTAATTTGATATATGGAGTGATTTCAATACCAATCATGATATAAATAGGGATTTGTAGTGAGAATAAGACCCAGAAAGCTAATGCATGTGAGTACAGAGCCACACACCAATACACACACACACTTCCTACTACACACACACACACACACACACACACAAGAGTATTCACTGTGTGATGGCAATGTTTTTTTCCAGGTGTATTAATTAGTTATGGCTTTAAATTTGATTTACTTTTTGCATAGGGTGGAGCAGATGTACCGGTTGGCTTGACTTATCGTTTTTGTCACTTTTGGCCAGGGAGAATTATATATCATTTCACACATATTTTCTCTTGAGCTGCAGAGGTCTGGGAGTTCCTCCTTGCTGGCTGGCATTCAGCTAACATGCATGACCGAGGCAGAATAACTACGGTCTATCTGAAATGGGACCCGCACAACACACAGGGATTGTCAATTTTGCTGGACCGCAGACAACCAGATTCATCCCTGGATACAGCTGTCCGTCATCCGTCCCATCAGTTTTGACTTATCATTCATCCATCTGCATTACAACAGACCGTGTCTGATAACCTGCTGGAGCCAAGCGCTTCCGTTTCCACGACGACCGGGAGAAATTGACAGCAGGTGCGAGAAGTTGCGCGGGTCAAGATTTATTAACCGGAATAGCTGTTACAACAGCATGTGATTGGACATGTGTGCACTCGCACATTGTTTTTATATATATAAATGTATGCACCTATCTAATTTGCACACTTTCTGCAATTAAAGTAAATATGTCAAGTTATGCTGGGAGCAAAACTGTCCAGCATTATCACCACAGAAATAACGCGATAAAGAAAAATCACACACCCGGTTTGGGTTTAATGAGATGTCACACCTAAACTGCAGTAAATACACATCCACACAAGGGTGATAACGAAGTGAAGCAGACCTCCGTCATTATGTGCATACGTAATTAACAGCCTTCTTGATGTCGCTTAGATGAGCTTCAGTCTTTGTCAGCCTTCATTGACCCAGATACCATCTCAGGTCTGTTCTTCTCTGTTCATGTCCAACTTTACAACAAATTAGGTTAAAGAAAAAAACTAAAAGAGGAAATGTGTCATGTACTGCCGCTCACAATATGAACCCACCACAAATCCCTCTGCTGTGGTCCAAGAATGCAACCAACAGAAAAAAAAGGCACATTTCTCGCACATTTCTGTGTTATACCTGACAACTCACAAAGTAATTCTACACTACTTCACACTACGCTTTGAGCGTTTAGTTTGATAATACTTAATAATAAGAAATGCTATTCCCTTTTGGGGGAAAAAAAATGAAACTTCACAAAAAACATTTTTAAGTAATATCAGCCAAATAAGCAACACCATAGTTATAATGGTGCTGACGAAATGCATGGGGAATACAGATTGAAATGGTAGATTCTGCACACAGAAAAAGACACACACACACACACAGCGTATAACCTTTAAAAAGAAAAACCACCAGCCAAAGCACATGGCTCCTGCAAGCATGTTCCAAACCCACAACAAGCTGACACTTCCTGAGACCTTATAACACGGCATCCCTTCTAGAAACAAATGCATTTTTTGAACAACACCACTAATTGCCAGAGAACTCCCAGATCCACGAGCATTAGTTTCACTCAAGTAACCTCTCCCCCCCCGCACACATACACAAAATGTGTTACTACAACGTAGTCTCGCATTTCCAGACCTATCTCCTTTGTTTTAGCGCTGTACCAGTGCTGGAGAAAGGTCTGGCTGAACTCACTATAATTTTGGTATAAGGGAAAAACGCTCCATCTTGTTTGTATTTATTTAACCAATCACAATGGTCTAAGCCCAGGATGCAGCAATGGTGCCCTTGTAAAATAGTGTCGGGGGAACTTGTTTTGGTGAAACATTTGCACGTGGGGAGGCAAGCCCTGGCAAACATTGGCCGACTATTTCAGTTGCCCAATGGCATGTTTGGGCGGGCTTATACCAACAACCTCCGGTAAGCCAGACTATTACAACGTGGCACGCAACTAGAGGCTTTTCAGACAAACATGTCCAATGAAGGTTTTTTGTCCCCCGACATTAAACTTTCTTTAGACACATGCTGGACAGCCAGGTATGGGTTTGTACTCCAAACAACGTGAAACGACTGATCCAGGGGAATAAAACAAAGCCAGACTAACTTAAAATGTCCCATGAAAATAAACAAAAATAATCAAATAATGATTGCCTTTTATTATTAGAAATGGTGTAATAGAGACTTTTTAGTTTCAATAAAAGCCTTTTTTGGGTCTCCCTGAAATACGGAAATAATAGTCCATTACTTTTTTCAGATAAAATATGCTATTTGCCTCTCAAACTGTGCGCTATTTGATTTTGGCATGGCCTTTTCCATTTTCTAAGTCCCTAATATTAAGCCCTCAATGGTAATGATCACAGTTAAATGTCTAGGATGTTCTCAGGGCCACTGGTTTGGCTTTGCTGGGTTTCTAGGCGGTGAACACACAGTTAAGACCTTGATGCTGGAGATCCTGCTACATGAGGCGATGGCGAAAGGCCAAAGTGAGGGCAAATCTTAATTGGACGAGGCCACAAAATTCCTGTCAAGTAAAATAGCGTTTTTTCCAGTTACACAGAGATTCACATGACCACATTAAAATGAGACTTGACCATAATCAGATCTGTATAGCTTGGTCGATCTTAACAAAGGCCCCATATTTCAGGTGATATAGGTGAGGCCTTCCATCTTTACTCTCATCATCTGCCCAAGTTTTTTTTTATCAGTTAGCTATGATGTAATGATTTACTATTACTATTATGTAATTGAAGGAGCAGGGGGGGGTTGGCATCTTGCTCAAGAAAGCCTACAGGTTGGCTGTGGACATCAACCCAGAACATTTTGTGGCGAAGTCGCTCACCCAAGCCACTACAATGTCCTTCCTCCTTCTTTATATAAAATAATGACAAGAATAACCACCATTATTATTATTGTAAGAAACAAGTTTCTTGCAAGTTCCAGTGCAGTAGTGATAATGGCGTATTCCAGTGTGAAACATTCCCAGCACAGTCAAAGCACCCCTTGAAGTTTCTTTATCTTTCCTTTTTCAACACACACACATGCAAAATTCAGAAGCCGCCCACTGAAAAAGGGAGACAGTTGCTGTAGTCCCAGGGAGTCTCGTGGAGGAGGACAGTATGCTGCAAACCAGGCTTTCCTGCTGTCACATTCCCAGTGCACTCTCTGGACTGCACAAGAACCAACTGCGCCAACTAGACAAATCGTAGTTCGATAGACAGATAATAGTATGGCAGATTGTCAGTTGTGGGGGATTTAAAGCAAAACAGATAAGACAATAAGTATACTGTCTGCTTTCCTCCAGTAAAAATGCATCCACAAATACATCTATATGTACCATCCATATGTTCCTTCTTACATATGACACGAAAGTGAAACATATTCTATTATTCAGTATGTGCTATTTCAGCATTGATTGGGATTGTTGGTTTAAAGTGAAATATTCACCCAGCACCACATAGCTGGTGGGTCTCAGTGGACACAGGCATCTAATAAACCACTGATGTAAGAAAACACATCCCTCACTTCTCACACACACACATCAACCGTCACAGCTGCACAGCCGAAAAAGGTTAAGTACAGCAAAATGTTCCACGCTCAATGGCGTGTGGGGTGCATTTCACATAGCCTGCAGTCTAACAAGCCAAACTCATTCTCCCCCTTTAATTTAAAAAAAGAGAGTAATATGGAATGGAATGGCCATCTTGTGTAGCCACCAATCTTTCAGGTGACAAAATTCAAGATGATTTCTATAGAAGCCCTGTATGTCATTCAAATTCCTCCTACCCTGCGTAATCACTTGTCATTGTGCAATAATGTCGGAGAAAATAGTGCAGCTGACACACAGCAACACACCCACCCGTGCAGATTTCTGTTATTTATCATTGTACTGTGCTCCTTTGTTGGGAGGGCACATTGCTCAATTGTTTTGTTATGATTGCTATAGAGACATGACAAAAAAAAGCTTTTTCTCAACCACAAATGGCATTTTTAGACATCTGCTTGATAGACAAAATCAACCAGTGTTTATCCAAGACAGAGAGAGAGAGTAAGAAAAAGAGGGAAGAAAACCAACTGCAGAGGCTAGAGAAGGCAATGACCCAGAAGACGAGAGGGGCCGCTATTCTTCCCAGTACGGCCCTCATTTCACCGCTGCCAGTCAGCCTCCTGCCACCTGCCTGAGAACTGATCCTCTGGCCAATCCAAGATGCATTCAACCGTGCAGTATGAGTTAATACCAGGGTTTTTTGGGGGGAGGGCACATCTGTTTTGCAGTTACAGGTAGAAGTGAGACATGGTTTTGAAAGCTCCTTTGGTGGGCCTGAAAATGATGTGCTTGCCGTCAGTGGGCCACCACCATGTTTTCTGTTCTATTTATGCTGTCAAGTGTCAGAGGTGAGAAACAGGGCCTGAGACAGCTTTTTAGAAGCTTTCCCAGCTAAGATTGATGATGGTAGGCTGCCTGGAGTCAGGCCTGAAACCAGCCAACTCTTCCCTGTGTCTTTAAGTACGGGCACACATCCGTTTCCCCATATTAATTCATGAATGCAACGGCAGATTAAATGACAGAGTGGATTTCCGTCAGGTCTGCACATGCTTTGGGCTCAGCGTATTCGATCGATTTAATGTATCCTTGGGTTTATTTTTATGCGTGAACACAGTTGCATAGCTGTGTTGTCGCCCTGGTTGAATAAATAAAACATAGGCTAATGGATATCTTCGTGCCATTTAATCACATATCATCATGGGAAAAAAAGCCAGAGTCTGTATACCACTGTCTAAGCAATGTGCTGTACAAATTCTAAGCATCTTCTGTGAGTGCCTTCAAAATATCTGTACAAGCATCAAAAACGTGAATGGTGAGAAAACACATTGCTATAGATGTCAATAATGTGAAATGTGCACTTGGAAATCAGTGGAATCAAATGGTTTAAATTAGTTTTGCGTTGTATTTCAGGAACATAAAACAACAACTTCCCCTGCTCGAAGATATACTTGGGACATCTAAAACAGTCCAATCGAGTCCTGTAGCTAACTGTGCTAATGTTTATTTTAGAAAGAAAAATATGGGATAAGTCAGTATGTTCTTTTTAGATAAATAGCACAATGTGTTGTCCCCCTCACTTTATTGCACTATGGGTAGTCATGATAATAATATAATCTCTCTATTTCACTTATTGCCATCAACATCCATCCAAGTGGATTGTTAAAGTTGTTAAATTTACCATAATTTCAGCCATGCGCCTTGTGGCCTTACATGCCTTGCATGTGGCAAGTCCATCATTTTCCGACGCATGGATCCACTCAAGGTACCTCCAGTTGGTACAAACAAAGTTGAACATTAAAATAGTCTGGTGGAGTAAAAGTTGACATGACAAAATCAAACACAATTAGCTAGAATCTGTGATCGCCTAATTAAAAATATGGATAAAAGTAGCGGTTTAAATCTGGAACACAGCAGGTGGATGGGGAAATGATACCTGACAGGGACTCAACTACACAGACACACACACATCCGTTTATGCACGCACACAGACACGTGCAAAGGCACACACACAGGCATGCACACATACACACACGCATTAGTATTGACTGAAAGAAAAGAATTAGATTGTCACTATAGTTTTCAGAGGGATCACCTTTGCGCGATCACTTTATTTTCTTGTGTGTTGTGTTGGGAATGGCAATTACAATAATTTGATCTTTTTTTTTTTTCACACTTTGCTCACTCATTGTCGTGCACGTTATCACTCCAAACTTAAATTCCTGCTCCTTTGGGACGGAAATAATTTTTGCTTGCTATTCCCATGTTATTCCATGATGAACCATTTCATTCTCTTGCTAAATAATTTATGTTGATTAACAAACACGTCTTCCTTAATGATAATGATGCTACAGACCACACTTGGTGGTCTATGGCAGACAAGATGGCAGACAAAATGGTGGGCCCCTCTCCCCCCACCCAGACCCATGACTACATACATCCCACTGCGATTGCGATGAAGGAGTATTTCTCTGTTTAATTCTGATTTGTTTTTTTCCCTCATTGAGTTTAATTATCTACGTGTCCATTACACGCAGTTCATTAGCATAGCCCGCAGGCTTGCTTATGGGGTTGTGGGGAGGGATAATAGATAAAGTGCTGAGTGAATGAGGTGAATCATGCATGCAGGTTTAAAATGCCACCGAGGCCAGATACACATCACTTGGCTGTTTATTCTACAGTATTTGTATCTAAGTGAAACACCTTTACTACAGCTCTTCTTATGTTCTTATGTGGACAACAATTTTTTTTTACCAGTTTTAAACCAAGTTCCCAACAGATATATTTTCTATTAGCATTCAAGTTATTTTTAATTGAAGGTACCGGCTGAATAAAACTGAATTTATTGTCCAGAGTGACCTGCCTGATTTTGCGCAGACTAGTGCTGACTCACCTGACAAACCAGACAACAAATCAGTCGTCAGGGGCAAATAGAGGTTAGAATTGTGCTATAAATCTTGTAGTGTGTTTCCTTGTGTTCCTTAAATAGATATATCTTGCCAACTGTGAACAGACTAAAGAGCCACATTGACAAGTAAAAAATTTTAAGTCGACAAGTCAAAATTACCTCTGACTTTACCAATTGGTAGTAGGTTGTAGGTCTACTCAGAGCCAATGTTCTTATACTAAGTTGTTATTGTAAAAAAAAGTACAAAGTATAAACGTACATTTTGGTTCACAGCTGTTTGGTACACAGGTTTTTTAAGTACTAGACAAGCAAAATGTTATTCTATGCTACTTCCGATATTTTGGTGCCACCTTGCCAATGGTTGAATAATAATGAAGGAATAAGCTAAAAATGCCAAGGAGTCCGTACATCCTAAGCAATGATTAAAAAGAAAATTCATCTCAAGTGGTCTAAGAGAAGGTGAGTATGTGATGCAGGAGTGAACTGCACCGCCCTGACTTTGTTTCAAGGAGTCCCCTTGGTAATTGAATAGACAAAAACTTCAATGTGTTGAGTCATCTTTTATTTATAGAATAAAAGCTCCCCTTTTTCTAATTGAAAGGCAGCTCTTTCACTAACTGCACGACACCATGCAAGGTGCCAGCCGCTAAAACTTGCAGCCAAGATTGTATCTTTATGTCCTTCTACACCCATTACCTTTTATGTAGGCAGATGCTATGAGTAGCTTAGCTGTACTTGCTGTCACTCTTGCTGCCAGAACTTCCATAACAAAATTGGCGGCTACGGTCACTCCAGGGCTCGGCTAATGAGGAGTCTTCCAGCTGGAACAATCTTCCAGTGCCCGTCCTCTCAGTTTATTCTTAAGGCCATTAATCCATCAATAAGTACAGGCAGCTCAAGCTGATCGGATCGAGTGTACACTGCACAGCCAAACATTGCACTGTTACGAAAATAACAGTACACATAGCCACAGGCTGTAATATCTTCACATAGCCACAAGAGAACCATTGTAACCTG
>JAOPJH010000124.1:9553373-9564119 GCA_027122575.1 Merluccius polylepis | reverse complement strand
TTGATTTCACATATTTTGATTACTGCCCCATGCATTTTATGTGTCCCATTTTATGTGCTTGGCACAAAAAAATATGTTAATAACTAACATAACATAACAAACACACACAGACACACAGCATACATACACAACTCATTCAACTGACCCGATTAGCAAGTCCTGAGTCTCAAATTTGAATTGTAAAATCGTCTTGGAGCTTGCCAAGTTTCTTCTAGTGATTCTGTCCCTGTTGTATGATGAGAATAAAGATTGCATTGCATTGAAGATTTCAATGCCAGTTGCTTGATTTGTGTACATTTAGTACGATACCATATATTACTGTTAATTTAAATTGTAATGGGTGTTTTTCATGCAGTTCAAGCTATCTGGGGGAATGGGTTCCACCATAATAAATTAGCATTTATTTGCAGGTGGGCAAAGGCAGGAAAGACACAATGAACATGTGATGATTTGATTTGGGTTCAAACTGAGTAGTTTTCACACACACACGCACGGCACACAAACACACGCACACACATATTTCCATGTGATTTCTAAAGATGACATGCAGATAATTAATCTCATATGATCACTTTGTTATGCTCTTTTACTAATTACAATTACATATATTAAATAAACCCTCTCACTTATGTGGAGGAAACCTTTCAACCACTTTTGTTTTGCTTTGGGTGTTCGGCAATAACATTAATTTGGCATCTCAAATCCAAACCTCTCACAAACATTTCAAACACTGAGGTACAAGTGAACTAACATCTGACATTGTTCCACCTGCTTGGATAGTTAAATCAAATTCTACTTTATTTCGCCCCTCACCGTATGTAATTAAGCTAACTCAATAAAAATGATTGCTCGTCTGAATATTTTCACAACAGAGCCTAGTAAACCGTTCACTGGGATATTGTGATTCAGTCCCCGCTGTTTTTCTTTGGCCAACCAATTTCTGCTCTCACTGTCTAAAAGTCTGGAGGGCACAATTACAACTGGCAATGGAAAGGAAAATGTTGGCATTAAGAAGAAAAATGAGGTTAAATCTTGCTCATTTTTCTTATCTCCTGAAGTCCGAAGAGCCTGGGAGTGTACAGTATTTCCCCTGATAACAGCTCACACAATATTCAACTCACATAAACAGTAATAACCAAGTACATTACAGGCTTCACAATCTAAACTTGGATGATTTTTTATTGGGGATCTTTTCTTTATTGCTCCAGCACAATCCCAGGTGTTTTTTTTCAACTGCAGCCATGCATTCTTTCATAATTATTATTATTATTATTATTTAAATATACTGCTTTACTTTAATTATTAATCCCACTATTTGACTATCACAGAGGGTTAGTGCAGATAAGAGCAAGCAGGAGCCAATGATTGAAGAGATTTGAGATGACATCACTCGATTAATTCCACACACTCAATCTTAATTAACTCTGCACACAGCCAGCTACATACAGACAAGTTGTGAGCCCGTGGGATTTACTCTGTGGGGACGAGCACTCAGGGTAGATGCTTATTCACTATTCATTTCAGGGGCATCCGAGGAGGTCCTTTTCTAAGATCAAGATATCCGTCTGATGGCATTGAAGGGATTCTGCTTTCAGCATTCAGCTTTTCCCATCATTCACATTAGGGTTTAAACATTCAATTGATCTGTTATTTGGTACTTATCTATACCTGCTACTTGGAATTAATCATTGTGTGTATGTACAAAACTAGGGATGGCAAGATTCCAATGGGATACCAATGTTGCAGTGTCTGCCGATAAAGATTGTTTGAGACTTTTTGGTGGCAAATAAACCACTATGAAGCTGTTACTACTCAACTGGTTCAACAACTCCCAAGCTCCTACTTCTCTGTATGGCATATCGTGCTTGAGCTACAAGCTACACACATTACAAGCTAGACAGCGTAGTGTTTGGAGAGGATATTTTTCAATGGAGTCACTTAATATCGATAAGCCATCAAGTGGTTTTGGTCAATATCAGACTCAATGTCGATGAAGTATGTGGACTATGTCATGCATGCATGGAATACATGCTTGTTGTTTTCTAGATGTTTTCACATTATTTCTATTTGCTGCAATTTCTTTAGTGTCTGGTTCTTGTGTCTAATGTTTAGGGCCAAAATGTCTGTACGGGATGATATCAAAGATGTGAGAATGCACCAGAGCCTTTTCAATTTTCCGTATGTCTATAACTAGGATTAGCCAAAATTGCTTGAAGGATGGATTTATTATCCGTATCCAAAGCAAAAGGAAGAGACATACTCTTAAACTACTCTTCTGATCTCGTCTCTTTTCAGTGAAAATCCCTTTTGGGGATGAAATGACAAATAAAAGATGATTCCTCAAAGTGTTTTGAGACAAAGGAAATCCACACTGTTGCAACTTTTCAATTATAGGATTGGAAGAATGGTAGCTCAATTGGCCCTTTTTAGGTGTGCAACCCAAAAACCCAGAAACTGGCTAAACACGCCGAGATCATATGGAAACCCTTTCTTGCTGCCGAACAACAGATAACATGGCTGCTCTCAGACAACTCAATGACTGGTCGTGATATATTACTTCATACTTACAAAAATTGTTGAAACAATAAGTTACATTGATTACAGTAATGCAGTACTGGCAAAAAAAAAGGTTGGAGTAATGAAGAAATATAGTTTTGGCTTGAAAGTTGTTATTGTTGGTGCCGAACATGACTCAAGACTTGGACAAATGTAACCAATCATCAAGCACCTAACATTTCTACCAGCCTAGCAGCAAGCTAGGCTGGTACAATACATCAATTTACGTCAATGTCCTTGTAACACCATGTTTTATTCGAGGTAGCAGAATAAAAGTAAAAAAATAACGACAATAATAATACATATAATACAACTTTTCCAAGCCTTTTAGAAATATCCCAGATAGTTTACTTAGTTTACTTACTTAACAGTAATTCTTACAGTAGACAAAACAAATAAAACGTTTCCAATTGAATGTCCAAGACAGTCCAAGTCTTTTCAATAGAATAATTTTACTTTATGTCTAGAGCTTAAAGAAACATTTTCCAGTTTCATTTTCTAACAGAAAAACCCTGAAAATGACCTTCGAGGCAAGACAAGACAAGAAATGTCCTCCTCTGCTGCCTTCCTTTAAAGATTAAATCAAATACTAACTACTAATGCCATGCTTTACCAATTGAGCTAGTCAGGACTACAACAGTAACAGATTCCTTGGAAAAATAACATCCTTGATTTTGTCACTTTTGTTATAGCTCAATTGACTTGCGGACCACACAAACAAACTCGTAGACCTTTAGTTATTGTAGGACAGCGATTATTTCCTTAGCTGTACTTTTTCTCCACAATTCTTCTCATATGGGTTTTTTCCTGGTCCTACTGCAAAATATCAAGATATCTCATGGGGGACTTTGAAGCAACGTTCATGGAAAGCATATGATTTAACGCTTTTCCACAGTCTGAACCCTTGCTAACAGCTGGTCCTGAATAAGGAGATATGGTGTTGAGGTTTAGAATGTGTTGTTATTGTTGCTTAATTTAAAAGGCATGCAATGCTTAGTAATTCAGGTCTTCTGTCAAGATGACTCATCAAATTATCTCCTATTGACACTAATTGGTTGCACTACACATATAATTATTAGTTTCCCTTTTGTGTTTTTTTAAAAGGCTGTCCGAAGTGGGCCAATGTCACTTACATAGTTGGTAAATGGATATGGGTTGTCCTATGGAAAATCCCATTTTAATTAGATGCAGTGCATTAACTACTGCTACAGTTAGATGAAAGCTAAGATAGTGTGTGGTTTCTCCTAATAGGAAACCAAAAACGCATTAGGAGTCCAATTAATTTGTCTTTACTTTCATGCCTCTTAATAAGGGTTTTTCATCTTGAAAATTATTTTTCACACGAGGACTTTGACTCTCAAACAAACAAAAAAAACAGCTCTTGTAAAGCATTCTTGTTTCAGTAAGGATTTTCTGACAGTCATGCAGTTTGTATATCACCTATTTCCCCCATTGCCATGGCGGCACAGTCTGGTCTGATAAGAGAGTCATTCGAAATGTTGCTATCTACTGACAGTTTGTGGGCCTCAGCGAAAATGGGATGCTGGCATGTTTAGAGAAGAGTGATTCACACTCTTTACCAATGACTGGGCAAACTGACAACTTGTCCATGTTAATGCCAAGGGTCACAGTTGATTTACCTTACCTTTAAAAGTAAAACTCTCTATGCTTCTTATGCTTAATAACTACATTTTTTGGGAGGGACAAGGATGTTGAATTGCTGGACCAAAGTTTGCTGTTAAATAATGTCCCCAAGCAGATCCAGGTCTAGTGGTGGGAAATATGAAAAAGATGTGAACAATTTCCAGCCCAAATATGGCTCAGAAACCACAAATGTAACCTTACATGTACTAACATTTAAATGAAACCAATTGTCGCTGTTTCCAAGTGTTAAACACACTACAATAAATAAATCATTGTACATTGGCAAATTGACTGTAAAAAGCTAAATCAAAGTTGGCAACCCTTGAATGCTGTTAAAGGGAGCAGAACTGGCATGCTTCTAACATGATAGCAAAATGTTGATGAGCAGAATTATGTTAGTCCTTCAGCCCCCCTTGGACCACGGCCAGCAGCAGAACTATGGGATCATGAAACATGCACGACCTTGATCTACATTGGTCAATGGGTTTTAATGCACCATGGTACATTTACATTTAGGGCATTTAGCAGACACTTTTGTCCAAAGCGACTTAAAATAAATGCATGTGTTAGGAGAAAGTGCAACAGTAAATTGCTATCGGTACAGTAAGAATTTCACAGGAACAAGTTTCAAGCACACCCAATTGCTAAGTTAACCCATTGCTAGTATACAAGAGAGATAAGTGCGAGAATACTAAGTGCAAAATATCAAAGTAAGTGCCAGGACATACAAACATAGAATAATTGCAAAGTTTTTTTTTTTTTATGGGAGGGGGAAGGGCCTCCCCTTCCCCCTCCCATTAAAAAAAAACAACTTTGCACTTTGTAGTCGAGGAAGTAAGCTAAGCTGAGTCCAGGTGAACTCTGAACAGGTGGGTCTTGAGTCCCTTGTGGAAGCAGCATAATACTTAATACCAAGTACATGTACTGTGTGCCAATCAACTGCCAGTGAGGTTTTTTTCTTGTAGCGTGTGGAAGGAGTAAGCATTGGTTAAGATTTGGGGAGCATCGTGGATTGAATAGGTTTATTGTAAATTTGCATGTTGCATGTCAATTGTCAGCCGGTTTACCAATGTGAGGAAGCAGCTGGGAGTTGCACCTATTTCATTAGGTGAATTGTTTTCCTTCTCCATTGAGGCCAAGGTCATGTCCAACTCCACATGGCCATGGAGGCCGATAGTCCTTTGAAATCGTGGCATAGACTTGCTTGTACTGCCAAGCAAGTCACAGAGCTTTTGGTCAGCAGAATCCATCATAAAAAATGGCCACATTTTCCTATTTCCACAGAGGATGTGAGCACATGAAAACTTTTCAACCAGCTCTCCTCTAGCTTTGATACCCAGTGCCCAGGACTGCTATGGCAGTTAACAAGGCTGCTGGACCGATTTGAGTAAAATAGTTTTTTTCTCCTTGTTTGTTTAAGGGCCAGTGGAAATCATTTGTAAGCCTGCAGTATAAACAGTCTGGGAGTCAGTATTATAACTATGCAACATGATGCGGATAACCCCATTGCAAAAAGCAACAGCGGTTACTGAGTGAGTGAGTGAGATAGAGACAAAATGAAAAAGAAAGCAAGATATGTTCAATGTTACTACTTCCCACATTTTGATTATGTGTTTTTTTCCCCACAAAAATTTAATGAGGGTTACTCTATGGTTGGTGTCAATTAGATTGCAAACCATGGTTTGACATTTGAAAGCCTAATCTTGTTTGGGGAGTTAATAATGTATGAAAGACCCCATGTTAAATGTAGCTTGTTGCAAGGCCTGCATCTACAAAAACTAAAGTTACAGGCACTTGTCATTTACATCAATCCAGCAAGTGAAGTGTTTAGAGTAGAAGGGAGACAGTCGATACTGTACGAACATAACAAGAAATGTGATTTGGGAACCTGATACATTAGCATCCTTTGGAGATGTAAGTAGCAGTATCCCAAGCTGACCGCTCCAGACCCACTGATTGTAGTTATGGGGTATGTGGCCTTTGCCCAGCACCCTAATCAAAACTAGCACCCCATAATTAGCAATAGCAATGGTAACATCTTTGAATTGGCTGCAAAATGTCAGATTGTGATAACCAATATGCGGAAGCACAGATTAAATCAGTCTTTGTGTCTATCTATGTTTTGCATCAGACAGGAATTATTCCAAATATGTTCCACTATCAGGCAACAATAATCAATTTTTGTTGTTGTTTTGGTTGCACTACATTTGTATCTTCTTGCTTCATTTCCCTCCACAAACATGAGTATATATATTGTAGTTTACTGAAACAAAAGGGACACTGAAACGCAGCAGTGTCCTTGATTCTCTGTTTAGACGGTGATTGAATCAGACAGAGTCTTTGGAGCGCAGATCGCCTGTTCCGACCAAGGTCACAAACATTGGACAGTCACCCTAGTCTTGTTTGCTTGTTTAGTTGGTTTCAGTTGGTTTTCATATTTGAATATTAATGTGGAATAACGCACTACTTATACTTTTACTCCACACAGCATCTGCTAATCTCTCCCATATATTATACCAACTATCGAGGATGTTAGACCAACACCTACGCATGTAAGTGTGATTCACATGTTGGAGGAATGGAGCAAAGAAAGAAAAATGGTATGGGTTAAATAATTCCTTCTGCACCATAATTCAAATAAAGGTAAAGTGAGAATGCAGTCATATTTGTTCTACTCATCTGCTTAGCTTCAGTATGATTATTAATGTTATTATGATTATTGTAGGGTACATACAGTGGAGGGATTGCATAAATAGAGTTGGATGATGCTGTACTTTGGTTTGTTTACCACTGATTCCCTTTGGACAACGTTTTTGATGTTTTTATGTTTCTATCGTTATTATGCGTCTGCAATGGGAATCGATGGCATCCATAAACCCATACTCTGCATTTCCATGAGGTTTTGTACACTGCCAGGGAATGGTCCAAATTAAATAAGCATTTACTCTAGCGCCAAACATTGGGTGCTAGGTATTTAAACCATACTTTCTTTTTCTTTTTTCTTTCAGGGTCTTGTGGAGTTTAATAGTTTTAATTTGCTTTTTTTATGATATTTGATGATACATTCGAGAAAATACATTTCACGGTAACTGTTGACTACTTTCCAAGAAAATGCACATGCATTAAAGAGAATATGAAGAAAAAGAAGTCTCTGAGAACAAGAAAACCAAAAACAAATAAATGAAGCAAAGAAAATATCTCTTACAGCTTGAACAAATAGCCTATAACTGTTGTTTTTGGTAATAATATCAGTGACAACACCCCGTTTTAATGTGTTTTACAACACTTAATTGCAAAAAAATGTTGCAGTTAAATGGTGCTGCGCAATGAAATCCAATGCATGGCTTGATTGACTTCATTAGTAAATATGCCTTCTGCACTGTGTTTTGACTTTGCTTTGCTGCCCGGGAGGCATCCAGCTATAGGAATCTCACAGCACCTAAAGTGAAAGTAAACATGCTCATTTTAAGAGATTGGAAATTGAGGACAGGGCCAATCCATCATGCTCTTAGCAGCTTTCACTGTTAATCAGGGAAGCAGCCCAAGCATGAGGCTGGGCTAGGCCGCTTGCGTCTTCAGATCCTGATCAGTCAGGAAGCCTGGTAACTAGGAAGCCCAGTATCTAGAAAGCCCATGCAGTAACTATAGCGATGGCCAGTGTCTATTTCTGGTACCACAGTAATACAAATATATATATACCTGTATATATACTGTTAGTTTGGCTTTTGATGTTGTTTTTTCCATTTGAATGTATGGCCTTATGAATCTGTATACATTTCTGCGAATGTCTGGGACTTTCTTGCTGCTGATCTTTCTCTTGCAATCATTTGGCTTATGACATGCCTGTGAGGCAGCTTAAGAAGATAAAATGTATGTTAGCCATAATGAAAAATTGCAATCAATGTGAAATTGCAATCAAGGCTGTGTATGAAATTAGATTTATTATTTAATAAATAAACTTTCAGCCAGAGAGTAGACATCATTATTTCTATTACTGAAGGGATTGAAAATTGAATCAAAAACGCTAAACACATATTGTAACTTATAATATGTATTTAGTGTTTTTGATTTAATTGTAAGTAATACCATGCTGCAGTACACCGCCCTCATATTGAATCACTGAGTAAATGCATGTTTATGTCAACACACTCGTCATGTACTGATGGGCAAAGCCTTATTGATGAATACTGCTTTATTATAGATTATTTTTGTTACAGGGCAGATTTGGTATTAAATGATTTATAAAATAACGCTAAATGTTGCAATGGTGCACAGTGAATCCAGTTCTGGTGTGTGTGTGTGTGTGTGTGTGTGTGCATACATCTATATGTCATCTTGGCCAGCATCCTATAAGTTGCTATTGTCTTTGTCACAGAATGTCATCTTGGTCATCTTGAATGTATAGGCTTTCATGTTGAATGCATGCCGACACCCCATGTTTGCTGACCAATTGTGATGTTCAAAGAGCACCCTCTGAAGCTACTCTTCAGAGGGTGCTCAAGCTACTGATGGCTGTGTTGTGTGCTCTGTCATTCAGCTGCTTCAAGTGTTACTCTCACTAGATAATTTCCATGACATAATTGACAACGGTGTGTAGTACTGTGAATTAATGATTTATGAATGTCATAGTAACAAAGATGGCACGTGCAGAAAAAAAATCTGAATTATTACACTGATTACACAAGCACAATATATCATATAGCATGATATGTTCATCTGCTCATATGCGTTCCTTCAAATGTAACTGCCAATATATGCACCATGTGAGTTTTTGTCTTGTATGTATCCCTGCAATCCCTACTGTCCTGTTTCGGCGCTATTGTTGCACTGTCTGCCCTTTGTTGTCCTGGTGTTGCACTCAATCTTTGTATGTTGTGGTGTACTGGAAGTGTATTCCACCAGCTAATGCTGTGCGGCAATAAAATAACTTGAGCTTGATTCCAAACATGGAATATGAATGTAGGACTTGTACATTGCATCGTCACATCGCAGTGACCGTATAGGTGCACTGGATTGTTAGTTATTCTGTTGGTAGACTTTTTTTTTTTTCATTGTTTAGTAATTAATCATGAAATGATTTTTAATTTTCGTTAGCCTAGGTTACGGTATATTTACATTGATTTAGGATTTTACAGTACTACAACTCTCTTGAGTCCTCTCATTTTGGCAGCGTATCGCCAACAAAAAGTGAAATGATGCATCCTGATGTACAAGCCCTATTGTGAATGTAATACAAAGATAAGCCCTCCGTAGTGTTGTGATGAATGTGGTGATTCTGTGCGTTATTGCTGTTGATTAGCACCCTGTCTGTCCCTGGAGTCAGCTTCGCTGCCTCCCACCACGCTGGCAGTCACACAGTCATGACACTCCATTCTGCCACACAGACCATTTCCTGCCATAACATTGGCACAGCTGTCATTAGACCTATTAAAAAGCCCTGCCAATACTCACTGTGTGTGTGTGTGTGTGTGTGTGTGTGTGTGTGTGTGTGTTTGTGTGAGTGTGTGCGTGAGTGAATGTCTGTGTAACTGAGTGTCTATGTAATTGAGTGAGTGAGCAAGTGTGTGTGTGTGTGTGTGTGTGTGTGACTGAGTGAATGAGTGAGAAAGCAAGCAAGCATGTGTGTGTGTCCTGCATGCTGGAGCTCTACCCATAAGAGAGCCCTGCCAGAGCTAGGGGTCAGAGCGAGCCTACCTGGCCATACGGTTGAGACCGGCAACGTTGGTGTAAAACTACCGAAAACCAACATGGAAACAAAGTACCACAAGACTGCTTCTTTGAAGGACGGCTTACTCTTCCATTAGGTTGGAGGGAAATTGGAACGCACTTGACAGCTCCCTTGATCTCTGCAGACTTTCATCAAAGGTTTTTTTTTTTTGACTGCGCAGAAAGATATGGGGGATTTCTTCTCAGTGTTTGCAGGCTTTGGTGTCAAATTAGTCATGGCTTAAGAACACAGATAGTCTCCTCGCCATTTTAAACCCCCTCCATGTTCGGATCTTTACAACGCTTGCTCAGAGGGATGGGAGGTCTTAATTGTGGTTGTTGTGACCCCCATATATGCGCATGTTTGACTTATATGTTTAGTTATGCACGTATCCAAAATGAGAATCGTAAATTATGACTGTTCAAAAGTTGTGCTTCTTATAAGTCAGAGACAACCAGGAAATTGCTACTTTTTTCCTTTTTCCCTTCTTTCGTGCTGATTCTACAATGTTAGGACATTTTTCATCCTATTCAGGGCCTGCAGTTTGCAAAACAAAAAGCACACTGTAAACATCATTACATGGTAAAGTGCTACACTAGACGTTACGTAGTCTCACAAATCAGACCTTAGATTAGTCATCTATCAATCTTCTAAACCAGTGGTCGCCAACCCGTCGATCGCGATCGACCTGTCGATCTTTGGGACTTTCCCAGTAGATCCCGAGAAAAAAGAAAAAAAAAATCACCAAATTCCTGCATGTTGGTGAACGTTATATTAGTATGAGCGTCTTGCTCTTTCATCAGGACCCGGACTCGCCGTCTCCGCTGCTTCTTCGAATC
>JAOPJH010000124.1:9483465-9494128 GCA_027122575.1 Merluccius polylepis | reverse complement strand
CCCCTACCTGCTCCCTGCTCCCTGCTCCCTAGTGACACGTATCTGAACTCTCTGTCCCCTCGGTAGTCCTTCATCCGCACCAAACCGGACATGTTTTCCCTTGAACTAATGCTATGCTATTAGCATTTAGCATCGTTAGCGTTAATATTGTAGTGGCCTCAGTGTTTTGGATGGAAGAAGCGTTAGGCTTAGGCCTACTTCTTCTATTTTTGGTCTTAACTTTTGTTTATCGGCAACAATCATTAATTCCTATTATAATGTATTTCATGGATTTTATTGTATTAAGATGTATTTGGCAGGATGGTAATCAACATTTTAGTTCACACTTATATTATAATATAAATGTGCCAGAGTTAGCCAAGAGGCTCATTTCCCTCTGTAGTCCCAGACTACATGTACTGATCCGTATGTGTGTGTGTGTGATCTGTGTGTCGCCATTTTAGTTTTGCTTGGGAATAAAGGACATAAAGTGACCGTGTGTGTGTTCACTGTGTCCCAGGAGCGCCAGCTTCTCCCAGGCCACGCGGAGCAGCCTGTTCATGGGCAGCGACTCGGCGGTCCAGAAGCTGTCCCACGGCCTGTCCCACTGTCTGAACGGCACCGGGGCCCACCTGCAGGGCTTCTACAGCCTGCCCAAGCCCAGCAAGCAGCAGCACCTCGCCACGCACCACGACGCCGCGGCCCAGGAGGCCTGCTACGTGCTACCGCGCAGCTACGGCTCGGACGCCAACGCCGACCTGGAGAACGACGAGGACGAGGAGGAGGTGTACACGTTCAAGACGCCCTGCAACGCCCTGGCCACCGCGTCGTCGTCGGCGCACGGCGAGCGCCCGTCCGACAACTACGACCTGCCCACGACGCCGGGGTCCTTCTACCAGATCCCGCGCGCCTTCGACAAGAACCACAACTCCCTGACGCCGTCCAGCTCCGAGTCGTCCTGCGTGGCCCCGCCCCCTCGGCCCCCCAAGCCCAGCCAGGGGTCCGACAGCCAATGGGGGAGCCCGCAGTCGGCGGGCAGCCAGAACGGGGAGGCGCCCACCGGCACCGCGTCGGTGATACCGCGGCGCAACACGCTGCCCGCCGTGGAGAACATCAGACTGCACCGAGGTGCGCCGCCGCTCGCCAGAAAACATGGAGATGATTTTAATAAAAAATAATAATCCATATAGCGCTTTTTATTCATATAGACACTTAAAGATACTTTGAAATGGCAATAAAATGGCGAGTAAAAAAACTATCAATAAAAGTCACATTAAAACCTTTAACAACAACGTAACAAGTACATTGGGATGAATAAAGTACAATCAATCAATCAATCAATCAATCAATCAATTAAAAGCTGTGAGGCTTTTAATGAACTGCTGCTGTCATTCTGGTCCACAGGACAACATGACTATACTATATATATATATATATACATATATATATATATATATATAGACTTACTTTTAGTCATTATTTAGGCAGCACACACATATTACGAATGCCTTCGACAGAATTCAAATGAGCCATTTTAATCTAGATTCATCTAGATTAATTCCAAGATTACAGTGAGATTAATCTAGATTAAAAAATTAATCTATGCCCACCACTACTTAATACACAACAACACAACACACACTTAACTCTTTGAATGCTGCGCTGTTTTCCGAAGCTTTGGCCCATTGTGCCAGCAATCTAGACCATTGTTGACGACGATTTTTGTAGAGTATTCTATATTATAGCTATGGACACATACTATGGCTCGTTTGAAAGGTGAACCAACCGCGCAATAGTAACACACCGCGGACCTACGACCGGCGGGGGGGTGCGCGCGCGATCGTAACACACCACGGACCTATGACCGGCAGGCGGACCTATGACCGGCGGGGACAAATACGCATCCGGACAGGGCTTTGAAAAGCCGGACGAATGGCCACCCTACCTGACGTGCAGGCTTTACTGATTCGACACAATACGGCAACCATCAAAAGTGAAAGTAAGGTAAAATGTCCAGATAAATAATGTTATGATTTAAAATGTCCAGATTGTGAGTTTTCTTGAGTTTTCGAGTCATCTATTTCAGTTCTGTTCATCATAGTTCCCAAATTCCCACACAAGGTGTGTTAGAGTGTCTATTTTTGTAATTTAAAAAAAGAGCTAAAAACGAAAAGTTTTGTTTATGGCACTCCACGCATGGGAACCAACTAACTCAAAAAGTTAAAGGGGATGTTATGTGACCATATATGGTTATTTATGGACATAAATGTATGGCAATGAGCTAAGCGGGCACATGCATAATGATTTAGAACGACCGGTATTTATCAAGGCAAGGGTAAGACAAGCTAAGAACGCTTGATTAATCCCAACTTTTTCGTGCGTACAAACTTTCTACATTTCATGCTTACGACAGGATTTAGAACTTTTTCTATGAACTGTTGCTCATATGCTATATCAGAGGATCCGTAGGCTATTAAATAGGTAATTTGTCTGAAACATGATAATATGAATATGCTTAATGTATTTAAGTGATTGATAAGCAGTTTTCAAAATGTTCTATGAATGAAACTATGAGTAACCGTTGCCATAGGGAAAACTACTACGGCAATCCCAGAGGGACATTCCTCAAATATAATATAACCCTAGAACAGTATGGCCGACAATAGCACAATGGCATATCCATTATTCTTTTAAAGCCTCTATTAGCTACGATAATTTCTCAGACTATGTTTTGTATCCCTTTCAGGGGCTGTCCCCATACAAGGGGGACAGCTGAGGAAGGACTAAAGCAGGAGGTGACACGGTACTTGAAGGGGGCTTCTGACAGGGCCGGTGGCTGGAGGCAGTGAAAGAAGGCAGAAAGCGGCTTACATGACTAAAAATATCTGTGTCTGTGTGTATGTTTGTGTTGTCTAGCCTACTCCATTTTATAGTGTTACCGTGTTAAATGTTTATGATTGCCTATACTCCATTTTAGGATGTTACTGTTCTGTACTAAATGTTTATGATCTGTTAAAATGCAAAAATTCAATTAAATTGATCAAGAAATATGCGCTTTGTTCTTTGTCATAGGATCTTGTATTGGATTGTAGCCTACTTATTTTTTTTGTAAGTTAATTTGATTAATTAAATTACATTTTAACAATAGAAAATCTGAATTTCAGATCATATAGGCCTAATCACCTACTATAAACTATCGGTGGAATGATGGCAGATTAAAACATTTAGGGAAACATTTAGAATCACCAGCGGACTGCTGGCGGGCCGCTGAGGATTCACCAGACGACCGCTGAGGATCCACCAGACGACCGCTGAGGATCCACCAGACGACCGCTGAGGATCCACCAGAGGACTGCTGAGGATCCACCAGAGGACCGCTGAGGATCCACCAGAAGACCGCTGAGGATCCACCAGACGACCGCTGAGGATCCACCAGAGGACTGCTGAGAATCCACCAGAGGACCGCTGAGGATCCACCAGAGGACCGCTGAGGATCCACTAGAGGACCGCTGAGGATCCACCAGAGGACCGCTGAGGATCCACCAGAGGACCGCTGAGGATCCACCAGACGACCGCTGAGGATCCACCAGAGGACCGCTGAGAATCCACCAGAGGACCGCTGAGGATCCACCAGAGGACCGCTGAGGATCCACCAGAGGACCACTGGAACACCGATGTGCAAAAAGCCAGCGATCAGCTAGTGGTTTCCACTGCCAGTCCACCAGCTATGTACTATCTTTAGGTAAATTCCTAATACCTGCAAATCTACATGCACTGTACAGTGTGTGCACTTTAAATCTGTGTCTTACATTTGATGTTGGGAAGCTATTCTTGAAAAACCAAGAGACAGATCGTGTGACAATGGATTTCTCTCCACGGCGTCCTTTGAAAACCTGGATCTCTGTAATAAAGGGATACAGACAGCAGTGGACTGCTTAGATCCCAGTTTCAAATCACACTATACAACGTTAAACCTCTATTCAGGTAATGTGAAGCCAGTATCACCATTCATTGCCAGGTGGCATGTGTCTTAAACATTGAAGTCATTCCATTGAGTTGGCATGGTTTGATTTTCTATTCTGCACTCTGTGTAAATATAACACAATGTACTGTATAAGCACAATAACTATACAGTGTGACTTTTTTCGACCACTAACCCAACCACCCACAAATCAAACCACAAATCAGACTTCTGGTGACATTATTCTACTTTTTTTTTGGTATGTCTTTTGTCTTGTTAATTCAACAATGTCCAAACAGTCAACAGTGAACATGCGGAAAATCAAATGTCACTGCAGGCTTTGGAGGCCCCTTACAGCCAAATAATGGAGAGAAAAGACATCTGGATGAAGATGGAAATTACAACAACAGAGTTAACAATAGCAGCACTGACAACCACAAAAGCCAAGGGAAACAAACAGTACTGCCTATAGAGGCAGAAACAGAAATACGAAAGAAGAAAAAAGGAACAGATGCAGTGTAGAGAGAGAGAGAGAGAGAGAGAGAGAGAGAGAGAGAGAGAGAGAGAGAGAGAGAGAGAAACAGACAGAGACACAGAGACAGAAACAGAGAAAAGGACTACTTTGCATCTGTCAGTATGAATTATGATACCATTTATGGGGAGTTTAGCGAATACCTAAGATATGAAACTTTCATCCACAGAACGTTTCAAATTGGGGAAAACTTTCTTTGATCGATAGTTGAACATTTAGCTTTTTGAGACAGGTGAAGAGATAAGCACAGGTGCCAAGAGAAAACAATAATGATATTAATTATGTACACTGGCAACAAATATCAACTCATTTCAAACAAAAGTTAAAAAAGAGCTGCATGTTTTGCATATGTTACATTGAAGGGTAATTTCTAAGGAGAGATCTTCTGTCCTTTGTGGTCTAAGGAAGCAATATAGACAATACACTTCTAATAATAATACTCTTACTGCCAAAAATGTAATTAAATGAATAATTGCCAGAGTCAAACTAAAAGTCTGCCCTTAATGGCAAGATTCACAGTGCAAAACCGAGGTTGAATACTGGCCGTCAGGTTGACGAGATAATTGCAGACTCGCTTGCAAATTGACAAGTGTTGGAAGTGTCGGCTGCAGTGAAAAAGAGACTTTCTGTGAAGCCTCGCTCTCTTTCCTCCTACGTATATTTTTAAAATTAGTTTCTGTGGAAAATGTAAAAGCAGTCAATAGTCTAATCTCACTAGATGCTAAGTGTAGTACTTTTTTGTGAGACATGGGAATGAGAGTGTGAGAATGTCCATCAGGATGTACGTTCACAAACTATAATTAGAATTTCCTTTTATATTGCATGGTCAATATGTGGTGTGCATTCGGGGTCCAAATGTGTACTTGAGTAAACCAGTACTCGTCAAGCAAAACATTAACGATTACAAAAATAATTGGAATTGGAATTGAAAATTGTTCTGTAGTCATTTCTTCGACATCTTACAAATACATTATATATTATGCTGATATGTATTTTGGTAAAGTTTTGGAGCAGCATATATTGTTAAATACTCAAAAGCCTTCGTCGTTACACAGTCATGCATTGTTGTTGAGAGGCCGCATAAAAAAGGTTTGTTCGCCAACGTTTAGTAACTGGCCTGGGTAGGCAGAGTTCCCCACGCATTCGACAAGTTTTACAATAATGACCGGCCTCCAGGAAAGTCCCGACATCAAAACTGAAAGTAAAATGTATAGTAACATGGCACTGCTGTGGTGGTGTATTTAAAAAATCACACATCTCAATACCAGCTTATGCAGTTTGAACGTCATTTAGTTTTAAGTTAGAAAGATATTGGATATTCAACAGAATTTCACACTCTAAATTAACAATGTGACGCGATAAGACACGATCACCGGTATGAAGCCCAGTGTCCATCGTTTGGTCAATATTGCTAAACAATTGGCGAATTACAAAGTACCCTGCCCTGCCCTAAACAATAGCCTAACTAAAACACAGTTCAAATGGATACGTCACTTCAAAATGTCCCCAATGGTTATAACATTAAAATCGCTGTTTAGAAGTGTATCCCGCTAGCTCTAGTAAACACAGGCAAAACACTGCGTGACCTGCTGAGCTCCAGTGTGGGTGGAACGCACATGGACTGTATGAAGTACAGATGTAAATTGACTTTAGATATGTGTAAATTAGTGGAAACTATCGCTGACATATCAGGACCAAAAAAAGAAAAAAAAAAGCCTACAAAATGAGTACTTGAGTACTCGCTGAGATTTGGACAGTGTGTTCGATTATCCTTTTTTGGGGTATTTCTTGCATCCCTAGTGTGCATATACATTGGGCAAATTTGACATGCAGAGTGTGGTTTGTTGTGTATACTGTGTATGCAAGCAGTGGCAAAACTGCATACTGGCAGATAAAAAAAAGTTAATTCCCCTTGGTATGAGGAATTTGAGAATTCAATACAGAGTGAAATTGTTGCTGGTGACTTGCCCTTTAAAAGTAATCCTTTAAACGAAAGAAGAGGAAAGTTTAGCTTGAAAGAAAAACATAGTGAAGGAGAAAACATCCAGACTTGTTGGTTGTATGGAGGGTAAAACTGGCCCATACTTGTCCAATGACAACAGTTAATGACTGTTGATAACGGATTGACAGATCATATAAACCAATCAAAAGACTACAATCACTCCCCTGCCCCCCATTAGATGACTTGAAGTAGCATATCACCTCTTCTTTTGGGTTTGTGTTGCTTGGGAATTCTGCCACAACTCTACAACAATTTCTATGCTTGCAAGCATTGTCAAATAATTTTGTATATTCTAATGATGTGCAAACTACTTTGTATTCTTTCATTCATGTGGTGTGTTTTGCCTCGTTGCTATGAAGTTGGATGCATGCAGCAGTGTCGTGATCCACAGCAGCATCTATATTCATCACCGCCGTAGTTACCACCACACTGTACAGGTTCATGAACAACAGCGTTATGCTAGCCTTGCCTGGGGTGTGTACTAGTGCTGTGCCCTTGAACGGTGTAACATGTCAAAAGATGGGATTCACCTTGTGGTGTGTGCCCCAAGCAGGGACCAGATCTATCACATTATACTGTGGTAGGGATAGGTGTATATCCTTTGAGGGACGGGAGGATGTGATTGGTTCACACAATGTGACAATCAGTCACAAGCAGGTTTCATTGGATTAGATATATTTGGTGGTTCCTGCTCTGGGAACTGGGGTTGTCTTGGCAACACATACGTGCAACATCATATTCGTATTCTTAACTCATCAGTCCTATTTTAGATCATCTTTATAAATCAGTATATTCGATGTGACTTCCGTTTGTGAATGTGGCATGGTGCTGAAAAATACATGGCATTCATCGCAAACTCATTACTTACTCCTTCTTAGTGGATTACCATTCCAAAATGTGGTACTTTGTCTTCCTGGTGAAATGAATAGGAGATAAGTCATACTTGCATAATTATACTCAAACTGAAAAACCTCTGTACTTCACTTAAAATGAAATCAGATTAACAGGTTCCAGTGTTGTTCACATAATGATTTAGTCATTAATTCATTTTCTCATCTGGGAAATAAAGTACACCTCATCTTATCAGTCATTCATCAAATATGCCTGATTCCCATTTTCATTTGTCAAAGGGTGCAAAATGATTTACCTTATCTCCTTGCTTTAGAGTAGAGCTACTACAAGAATGTGGTATATAAAATATTATTTAAAAACCAGACCCTATTTATTATTCACCAGACCCTAATCCTAGCAATACAGTTCATAACAAAGAGATTGATCCTTTTTTCAAAACTTTTTGTGCAGCTGTGAACCAGCATCGCCTCTTAACAAATGGGTGAGGTCAGGCGAGACGATTGTACCCTATGGACCGAGGACGGTTGTCATGATTACCCAACCAATGAGCAGGATGTGGGGTGGGGGGTTAGAGGGGAGGGGATTTTAAAGACACGATATGACTAGAATTACAACGACAAGGACAAGGACTTGTTGTGGCAGGTGTGACTCCACAGACGTCATTTCGCTGCGTGTGTGCGTGACGATGAAGGAGCCCAGCTCAAACACCAGACACTGAACCATGCCGTGGTGTTTTGAAAACAGTCCTTGATAAATGGTTTCTGACATGGGCCTTTGAATAGCCATTTCTCCGTTTATTTATTTGTTTCTTTTTTTTAAACGTTTGATACAAGGCGGCCTCTGTGACAGACAGTGTTTTAAAAGGGAAAACGCAGGAAATACGCTAGGATTGCTTACCAATGGAGATTCTAGGTATACTGCGGGAGAGCTACTTCGTTTCGTCCCTGCCTTCAGGTTCTTCATTTAAACCCTCCACAGACACATTAGAAGTAGACCACTCGCCCTGACCGCAAAAGGCCGTTTACCTGGCAGGGTTAACTCTGATGAGAAGCTTTTTTTCCCTTTTTTTGGGGGGGGGGGTTATCCGGCGAGTGAGGTTATTAACCGTTTTCTGCTGCCGATGCACAGAGTTGGCATGGACTTCATTCTTCATTTTGCGACAAAATAAGAAAACGGGAGCAAGAAGTAAATTAAAGAAAAGGGGTGATTTAAGAATGAAAGGAGGGAAAGGGAGGTAAGGATAGATGAGGGTTTTCCCCAGTGCGTGCCACATATCAAATACCTCCACCTTAATGGGAACTTCTCCTCAAAGCGGCGGGGGGGTTGATGAACAGCTAGCCTGGGCCAGCAGAGGCTACTGTCGAGTGTGGATCCATTGTGGTGAATTTCCTGGGATTTCCTGATAGCTACTCCATCTGGATGTGCGTTAGCTCGACGCCGTGAGCCGAATGTATGGGATCCAACAAATGCTAATTGTTTTCATTCTCGGGATACATTATCAGGGGGAATGTGCCGCAGCCTGGTCAAAAGAAGAAAAAGATTTGCTCTGAATCCACATGTGGAAACAGTGCCAGAAGAACATCTGACCATATTCAATTTAAGGGCATTTTGTTTGTTCAGCCAAGGTGAAAGATGATAGTTCAAATTGTATATTCTTATCAATGTCTTTGTTATGCCCACCCTTGTTAATTTCAAGAATTAACTGAATTGTGCCTCAAAGTATTCCAGAGCCAGGTGCATTACACAAAAAATATTTGACTATTTTCACTTAATGAAGTACAGAAGGTAACTATTGAACTGCACAGCATAATAAGACCATTATATGACATTATAGTGGCTCTTTTGAATGAAGTCCAGTTAATGTCTCTTTAGTCTTGCTATATAACTCAGTAATCCATTATGGTTGGCCATGGGGATGTATAAAACGTTAAATTGACGCTGGAGGTAAAACACTGCCCATCCATCATATGCTACGGTTAGCATAAAACATAGAGCTTTAAGGAAGAGGTTACGCTCCTTTTGCTAGTCAGTCACAATACAAATACATTCATCCTCACTGCAGTCCCCTTTTGGAGTTGACGGCTACATTGCTAATGTTCATTTACAAAAAAACTTCAGACACACTTAGTCCTTCAATGCAGCGTTTAAACCACTGCAGCATGTAATTGAATTTGCCTCCTCAATGTCGGAATTGGGACTAATCCCCATGTTCAACATAGGCGCTGAAGGGCTCCCTATTTGATGAAGCGCATTTTTTTTGGGGGGGGGGGGGTTTCTAGCCAGTGATGCAAAAACCACCTGTCATTAATATGGGTGCACAAGGATTGGCAGGTGATGCAAGTAATTGTGCAGAGGTAGTGAGAGGACAAGCAGAATGCTGCTTGTAATGGCAGAGAGGGAATTGTTCCTGCATGAAAAGACCCTCCTTTTTGTGTCTACAGTATTGCTATTCTACAAGTTATTAATTGATTCAGTGACTTCTCCAGACAGGTTAATCTCTGCAGGCATGCTTTAATTAAGCATGGTAACAACATGTTGGCCACTCTGTGTTGGACTAGTCCAGTGTTTCTCAAACTTTTTCATCATTCATTCCCCACCTCAGAAGAAGGGAATTTTCCGCGCCCCACTTGTCCCATATTGCACCAACAAAATGGTAAAAAAAAAATACACTTACAAGTTTACAATTTTCTAATTTATTGAAGTAACAGTCAGTAGCAGCTTAACACTACAACACCAGAAAAACATTAACATCAGTGTTCAAAATAAAAAAGAAATATACAGAAAATTAAATTGTGCTTCAGTTTCTCACTTTTCAAACAAGTGCAAAAAAACATGAGCAGAGGCAGGTGAACAAATGACTGCCTTATCACAGCATCAGTGACTGCAATGGGCCTGTTTTGTGCTACACATCTTTTCAAAACGGGGTTGAATGCTTGATACAGCCACTCTCAAGTCATGCTCAACGTCAAGATGAGATCTGTACTTTGTTTTCAGTGAAGCAACCGCTGAAAAGCCGATCTCACAGAGATAGGATGTGGCAAAGGGAAGAAGAATGCCCACAGCTCTCTGCCCAATGAGTGGATACTGCCTTTCCACTTCAAGCCAAAATTGACTGAGTGTCTCAGATGTAAATCTTAACCTCAGGGTGGAGTCAGAGGTCATTTCAATCAGTTGTTCCTCTTCAGCAGAGCTAAAATCAGCTGGTGCTGCAGAAAGAAATGAAATACTTTATTTGTCATTACATATTAAACACAAATCTGTTTGATAGATAGATAGATAGATAGATAGATAGATAGATAGATAGATAGATAGATAGATAGATAGATAGATAGATAGA
>JAOPJH010000124.1:9380180-9392226 GCA_027122575.1 Merluccius polylepis | reverse complement strand
CCCCCCCCCCCACCCCCCCCCCCCCCCCCCCCCCCCCCCCCCCCCCCCCCCCCCCCCCCCCCCCCCCCCCCCCCCCAGACTATATGTACAAATGTTGTCATTTCTTTTCTTTCTTTCTGTCTGTCTGTCTGTCTGTCTTTCTTTCTCATCTATGTCTTTCTTTCCTCTACGTAATACATGGCGGTCCTCATATCGGCTACCTGAGCGGTTGCTATATTACATAACTTCCTGGTTCTATATACAGTATATGGCCTACTACACTATCATAAGATCCATACAATCATAAGAGCTTTATGATCATCATGAATATTATATGATCTTAGATCTCACAGTATGATCTTAATCACAGGAATAACCTGTGTGTCCTGGCATGAGAAACACACTCGTGGCAGAGAAGGAAAGGCAAATTTAATAGACATTGTTACAGTTCTTTCCAATGAATGCCATATGTCGCTGCATGAACGATATTAAATTATCACCCGTCACACTCACAGCCACGCTGCTCACAGGAGGGCCCCGCTCGCGTGTCCCATTTCATTAGGATTTTTAATAATTTACAGCACAGACACTTGTATCCAAAGTGACGTCCGGTGAATTCAGATACATGTCATTAAGGTTGCAGGTAGGAGGAGCCTAGGGGCCGGGGCATCTTGCGCAACGAGGCCCCACACAGGTAGACTGCAGAAATATGGCGGGGATCAAACCCACGTTTCAGCTGGATGTCGAACACCTTAAACCCGAGACGCTAAACCGGCCTCCCGTCTCCAAACCGTAACCATTCCCCCTTTCTGCCCTGCCCTGAGCTCTGTCTGCTGCCCTGACCCATTTGATGGGACGTCAGTATGGTACGGGGAGACGCCATCATCAATAATTCACCACATCGTGGGCTTGCGTATCCCCCCCCCCCCCAGCCCCGTAGCCGTATAGCGCCGATAAAGACCCAGATAAACAAACCGCACTCAATTATCAGAAACCAAACAGCTGTTCATTTGGGATGCAACGCCGGGGCTGTGGGCTCTCGTCCCTCCCCACGGGGGGAAGAATAACGCAACCCGAACCGCGGGCCAACTAGGCCTACCATCAATCCTCGAGATTTCCCATAATTCCACGTGCGAGGAGATTGCAGGTACACACACGTGTGCTTCTGGGAGTTTGGTTCCTAGTACCACCACGTATGCTTGGCCGCGGGTCCGCGGGGCCCCGCAGTCCGCTTAACTCAGGGGTGTCCAAAGTACGGCCCGGGGGCCAATATCTGTAGCTGTGACACAAAATATGACTTTCTGAATGATTTTGTTAATGAGAAGAGCAAGAGTGATATGTTTTAAACTTAAATGTTAACGGACTTTGCAGGTTCAGATTTGTATCAACTTCATGCAAGTTTAATGTGTTCCATACAATTTATTCTGTTATCTGACTCCAGATGTGAAAGAAAGGAAGAACTGGTTTGTAGATTTGTTCACGCCTGATTGGTTTAGATTTGGTTACATTGTCATTTAAAAGAAAAAGATAATTGTGACAATGAAAATAAAATTGTTACATTGTAACTTTTATTGGTGTAAAAAGTTGGTATTGGCCCCCGGGCATCTTCACATTGTCAAATCTGGCCCTCTTTAAAAAAAGTTTGGACACCCCTGCTGTATGGGATAGGATAAGTAATGTGTTTTTTTGTGTGTGTTAAGTTTCAAGTACTCTTTTTCTGAAGTCATCAATTATTAGACTCAACCTTTTTTTCATGCTGACAAAAAAAGAGCAGTTAAGACTGAATGAACAAATGAAACCCTTTTCAAGGCAACATCTTCACTCGGTAGAATGAAGCCAAACCAGAAACGCTTGACGCTGTGGTTAACCAACGCTATGTGCTATGCAATCCTGGCCGGTGGTGCGTTACTTCAATACCCTTTTTATTTGTGCAGTGTCAGACGGTGTCGTGTTCAAAACATGTTTGGTGAACATGGCCAGCTGCCAGTGGGTCTTCACAGATTTAATATCATACAGCTCCAATCTGGATTAATTACTGGGACGCCGACAGCCATTTAGCATTAGTGTTGCGCGGTTGGCATGGCAACCGTATATGAGCCTTCTGATTTAATGACCGCCAGTGATATTGCATGCATGTCGGCCGCCCTTTTCGTTCCCCGTGTGTACGTACTTTGTGGAAGGCACTGGTATGTGCTGTACCTCATGCTCATACGTCTTTTCATATGATTTTTCCCCCCGTATGCCTTTGGTGTGCAGGTAACTTTGTGCGAGATGCGTCTAGCCTAACCTCTCGCTTTTAAACAACGGTAAAGTATCATAGTGCCAATTAGGCCTGTCCCTGAGTGGGGGGAAGGGAAGTGGGGGGGGGGATAGGCGTTACAACACACACACACACACACACACACACACGCTCAATGCCACATTAATAAAACATGGCCCCGCTCTGGGTTCCTGTCTGCTGCCTAATTGGCAAATTAAAGTGAGATGTGTTAAATGTATCCATAAGAGCCTGTATAGTCCAAGTAACGAAACACACGCACACACACTCACACACACACACGCGCAAACACTGTATCCTAGGTATAAAAGGAAGGGAAAAAAATGCAGTCTTGCATTTTGTGACTTCATTGACCATCAATAATTATTTCTACATAACACAGAGCCCCAGTATATTTGTTGGTCCATGACCAACTGACCTGAAAGTAAACCCTACACTGTAAATACATATATTAAATATGTATATTATATGTATATATACATATATATATACTATATGTATATTTATGGAAGAGTTGGTCTGCAGTAGTAATCGGGTGACCATGTCCTATATCGAGTGCATTAAGTGGAGAGAAAAGAATCAACAAGGAGATGAATCAACCATGGCTCCTGTTCTGTCCACTCTCTTATAATGTAGAAGAGAGTCCACTCAGCTCCTGGTGTTATGATATCCAGAAGTTGCTTCAAATGACCACAGCTTGTCGATTGAATGAATTTTATTTATCCTATTTACAATTCTAAATGTTGGAAAGGGGCTTGGTAATAAATCATTCAGTTGTCTCCCTTGTGCGCGCAACCGGAGTCGCGCGTCCGTGGTTCCTTTATTCTGCGGGGCACTAATTGGCCACGCCCACTTCACCAGGTTAGGTCCACCATGCGTCATCAAGGTTTGCTGCGGTGACGTCTCCTTTTGACGTGAGCTGTAACGACATTTGTGAACATGCACGCAATATGGCCATAACATACTCCGGTCCGATGAACTTGTCACTAGTCAATGTTCATCCACTTCCAACGGGTAGAGTAATTGTACAGGTCTCTTAATCACAAATGCAGACGGCAATCGGACAGCACATGATCTGATTTTACCGTCTCTTCCCATAAATGTCTCGTTAATCCGTCCCATCTTCCACATATGTTTGGTTTGATTATCTTCATGTATCAACACAACATCTCCAACTTTGAACGGTTTAGATTGATTTAATGGGTTACTCACATGGTGCGCTGAACGAAGTTCCATTAAATATTCTTTCTTCCATCGATTCCAGAAGTTAATACTCAACCTCTGCCGATACTGTAGCCTCTTGTTGAGCTGGGTGGCAGTCGTTTTCTCCGAACTGGAATCATGTAGGCCTAACGGATAGGAAGGAAGGGTAGTAATCCTCTGACCGGTCAGGAAATGAGCAGGGGTGAGGGGCATAGGTTCACTGCTGTCCGTGTGCAGGTAGGAAAGTGGGCGTGAATTTATCACAGCCTCCACTTCGCAGATCAGGGTTTGGAGTTCCTCAAACTTGAGATAGGACCTTCCCATTACCTTTCGTAGGCACGTCTTGACCGATCTCACCAAACGCTCCCACATGCCACCCCACCAGGCGGCTCGCTCCACGATGTACTTCCATGAAATCCTCTTGTCTGCAAACAATTCCTGCATTTCTTTTCCGTTCATTAATGTCCACAGTAATTTCAAATCCTTTTCGGCTTTCTTAAAAGTCTTTGCGTTATCAGAATAAATGACCGTGCAGATGCCGCGTCTGGCAATAAATCTTTTAAGGGCAAGCAGGAATGTGTCAGTGGTTAAATCAGAAACAAGTTCTAAGTGCACAGCTCGGGTTACGGCGCATGTGAATAAAGCAATGTAGGCCTTCTTGTTGTCTGGTTTCACATAAACTGGACCAGCAAAATCTATTCCAGTAATTTCAAATGCTTGGGCCTCGTTAATGCGCTCTTTTGGTAACGGTGCACTGACCTGTTGGCCTGCTTTTACGCGTGCACGTCTGCAGATCAAACAACGCTTGACACACTTCTTGGTTATTTGTCTGGATTTCAGTATCCAGTACGTTTCTCTCAATTGGTTCAGTGTGGCTTGTAGGCCTGAATGCATCACATCTTCATGTGCCTTTCTGATCAAAAGTTCTGACAATGTGTCATTACCTGGTAGGATGCACGGATGCTTCTGGGTGAAGGACCAGTTTGTTTCCTGTAATCTCCCTCCTACGCGCAGAAGTCCGCATTCATCCAGGAATGGCTTCAGTGAAATTAATTTCGAATTTCTATCCACATTGTTGTTTTCCAACAGACTGTTAATTTCCTTTGGGAAACTGTCACTTTGCGTTCGCTTGATCCAATACTGTTCTGCTTGCTGAATCTCCTCTGTGCACAGTTGTCCACAGCGTTTTTCCTTTGTCCGTGCGTTATGCACGAAACGCTGTATCCAGGATGTGATTCTCAAGACTCTGTTGAGTCCGCTGTACCTGTTCAATTCAAACAGCGGTGAAACTGTGCAGTCTGGGTTAATCATTGTGTTCTGAACGACATACTCCATCACATCATCATTTTCGTTCCTCACTTGAAGCTCGGGTTTGTGCGTCTGCGCGCCGTCTTTCAGCCACTCCGGCCCGTGCCACCAGAGCGTATCTTCCTGGAGCGCGTGGGCACTCTTTCCGCGCGTCCCGCGGTCAGCTGGATTCTCCTTTCCAGAGCAGTGGTTCCAGTTTTTCGGTAGCGTCAGACTCTGAATTTCACTGACTCGATTCTCCACAAACGGTTTCCACTGTTTTGAACAACTCCTAATCCAATGAAAGGCTATCATAGAGTCAGTCCAAAAATGCATTTCAGTGTCACTCATATTCAGATTGTTCGCTATGAATTTTCCAAGTCTCGCTCCAATAAGCGCTCCCATTAACTCTAATCTGGGTAGTGTCATTTTCTTTAGTGGAGCGACTTTAGTTTTGGACGCTATCAGGCTGGTTGTACACTCTCCATTTCGCTTTACGCAAAGCAGATAGGCCGCGGCGCAGTAGGCCTTCTCACTTGCATCTGTAAATACATGGATCTCACGCTTAACTGTTGTATTTACATTTGTTTCGTCACATTTCGTTTCAATATCATTATCATCATCATATCGACGTGTGATAGTTATCCTTTTCAATGAGGGGATTTCTGAGAACCATTGCTTCCAGGTTTGCGCGAGATCAATTGGAAGATCTTCATCCCATGAAATTCCTCTCTCCCACATTTCCTGAAATAGACATTTAACTCGAATGGTAAACGGGGACAAAATCCAATGGGATCGAAAATGCGCGCAGCTGCCTGTAGGACCCCTCGTTTCGTGTCTCTTTTGTTCTGCAGAAAGTCAATCAATTCGTTAGCTTCAAACATGAATTCGTCAGTGTCTCTGTTCCATGTTAGACCAAGAACTTTGAGTGGATTTGGGCCTTTAACTTCCACTATGTCTTCCTTATTTCGTTGTTTCCATTCGTTTTGCAACTCTGAGGAATTTGTGTTCCATTTACATAGCTTCATCCCTGCACTTGACATTATTTCCTTGGATCTCTGATACAATTTGAGTGCACCTTCTACATCGTTTGCTCCTGTTATGAAATCATCCACATACAGACATTCGTCCAGCTCTTTGACTTCATCGGGATATTTCTCTTTATACTTCTTAAGGTGGTGTCTGATGGTTGCAGCCAATAAAAAGGGACTTGATGTTGCACCAAATGGCACACGCGTCATTCTCAGAATCGCTAACTTAAGATCCTCATTAGGGGCGGGTCTCTCTTTTAACCACAAGAATCTAAGCACATCTCTGTCTCTCTCATTCAGGCCAATTTGCAGAAAGGCTTTGGTTATGTCTGCCATCATAGCAACTCTGTGCTGCCTGAATTTTATCAATATGCTTCAGGGTTCAGATTCGGTCCCGTAAAGAGACATTCGTTGAGTGAGCGGCCTTCTCTCTCATGTGATGAAGCATCAAACACAATTCTCAACTTCGTTGTAATCCTACTTTCCTTGATTATGGGATGATGGGGCATGTAGTACACTGGGTTTTCTGTCTCAACATTAGTCACATCTTCGATAATTCCCTCAGCCTGATATTCTTGAATTACTTGATCATATTGCCCATACAACTCGTCGTTATTATGAAAACGTTTTACTAGGCCATTCAAACGATTTCTAGCGGTACAGTAATTAGTAGCCAAATTCATATTATCTTCTCGCCAAGGCAAACTGACTTCATATCTACCTTGTTGGTACTTTACTGACTGCTCAAACTTACATAGCGTGTCTGTCTCTGGGTTCCGTTTGATGTCTATGATCCCCAACGATTCGGTTTCCCAGAAACTGCGCAGTTGGTCAGTCAGTGCTTGTTCTTCGCCGATGCTGATATGCAGAGCATTCACGTCCACTGTTTCAGTTGTTACGCTCATTACAGGGATGGACACAGTTCCTTGGATTAACCATCCGAATTTGCTCTCTACAGCCACGAGTCCATTGTCCAGTCTCTCTGTGTTTCCTGACACAATGTTCCAATAGTAGTCTCCTCCGATGAGAATTCCAAGGCCTTCCTGTTCCATGCCTCTCACAGGATGATCCGCAACTTGGAGGCCCTTTTGTTCAAGAGAGCGTCTGATTTCTTCGGTGGCCGTTTTAATGTTAGATGAACATACACTTGGGGTTTCTAATAATTCAACTTCAACAGACTCATTCGTTTTCAGATTTCTCAGACTAGCCTTAACTTTTCTGGCTGTCATTCGTTTGGCATTTACTGAACCAAACACGTGTAGTTTAATTATTTCTGTTCCCACTACTGGTAAATTCAACGCTTTAGAAATATCTTCACGGATAAAGCTACGTTGACTTCCCCCATCTAACAAGCATTTGGCTATTTGGCTTTGTCGTGGCGTGTCTACCCAAATGGTTGCTGTTTGTAAAAGCACTGCTTTACCAGTACAATCACCTGGCGATACTGAACATTGGGTTTGGGCAGTGTCTATCTCTGTTTTAATCATGGTCTCTGTTGTCTGGGTTGACTGTTGATTACAAATTGTTTTATGATGTCGTCTGCCACACTGTGCGCATTCAATACCATGCGCCCTGCAGTTACGCGCAATGTGTCTGGGGCCTAGACATACAAAACACCTGCCTAATCGTCTCAGCTTTTCTCTCCTAATATCCACTGTGGATTCGGTACAGTCAGGAGATCTGTGATCAGGTTTTCCACAAAACAAACAGTCACTGTCATTCGGACTCCACGTGTGGAATGCTGCGGCTGAGGAGGCCATGGTTCTGAAGTTGGGCCTTCTCGTAGTGCGCTCTGGCTTGCGTTCCTTGTCCGTGCCAGCATTCCTCCATTCGTTCTGAGACACTTCTTTCTTCTGAGTGAGATTCATGGTTCTTTCTCGGCTCTCCACCTCTAATTTCAGAAAGTCCATCAACTCTTTTGCTTTGAGAACATTATCAGCTTCTGATTTTGTGAATTCGAGAGCAATGTCCTCTGGGATTATTTTCAACAAGATTGGACATAATAAACTTCCATAGGTGTCTGCTACAACACCTAGCGCGTCAAGGCTACGCACCTGTATCTCACAATCATCATACAGTTTGCGCAAAGCGCTTACATCAGTGGATCGTTTTACGGGAGTCATGTTCAGTAATTTATTCATATGGGCATTAATCACTAAATCTTTACGGCCAAATCGTTTTTTGAGTATATCAATTGCAATGTCATAATTAATACCAGACAAAGCGAGGCCTGATACTGCACTCGCTGCGGTGCCCGTCAGAAATGATTTTAAATAACTGAATTTGTCAGTCTTGCTCAAACGTTCATTATCGTAGATGGTCGTTTCATACTGACTCCAAAATCCTTGCCACTCACAAATCTCCCCAGAAAACCTCTGGATGACTAATTTGGGAAGTTTGACTGTGTTCATTCTAGGGGGCCTAGATCCCGTCCTATGCTCACTCTGTTCCGACTGTCTATCTTCATCTTCCGTACGCAACGCGCGTCTTAATCTTGTTCTCCGCACACTAATTGTGTCCAGATACTCTAATGCTGTAGTCATCTCGTCTTCCAAATCCTCTTCTTCCGTTTCTGCTTCAACATCTTTATCATATTCTCTGAGAATCTGTCCCTTTTCCACCAACTGTTCAAGTAACTCCTCCAGTCTCTTAAAGCATGGTTCTTCTTCCTCCAATTCATCATCAATCTTCTGGGTGAGTTTTGTTATTGAAGTTCGGGCTACTCCTCGCTTTATCTTCAGTCGCTTAAGATCCATGTCTTACATTCGAATTTCTTCAACAGCTTCTTTCAAACAATTCTTCAATCCGGGTCTTCTCCTTTGTTCTTCGTGGATTGGATCTAAATGTCCCGGGTTTCGGCACCATGTGACGTCTCCTTTTGACGTGAGCTGTAACGACATTTGTGAACATGCACGCAATATGGCCATAACAGTGACGAGCCGTGCTATTATTGCATGTAAATGTGAGGTTAGGTTAAGGGTGTTTGACCCCCAGCCCCAAATGTTTCTGGGTTCGATGCTCAGTGTCCGCGGTCCACCTGTGGACATCCTGGATAACATGAACAGATTTTTCTGAAAGGAGAAACCGGGACATGGCGGTCCATACATCAACAAAATATCTATTGTATTGATAGCCTATTGTTCAGTTCTGTATTGTATGGTCAGTTCTGTATTGTGATCAGTTCTGTATTGTATTGATAGCCTATTGTTTATGATTGGTCATGTCTGCTTATGGTATAAAGTCGATAGATAGACCCCCGCGTAGCGTGGTCCTGCCTATCAGATAGACACAAGACTAATTAACAACTGTCTCAAAATTAGTGAGCAAGCTAGAATCGTTGCCATTTCAAAATAAATTCATATATTTTTTTAATCCTATTTTTTAAAAACGGGGACATTGTCTGGGACAGCGCCAGCTGCAGACAGGCCACTAGAAATGGCCCCAGGAACCACTACCTGCGCGTTAACGACATGTACCTGAATCCACTGCAAGTCTGTTTGGGTACCAGTGTCTGCCAAGCGTCGCTATCCCCTCCCCTCCACTTTATTGACGACCGTTGTTAAATAAAGGCGTACGTAACGGCTGGTACTTTCTCCCGTTAGCGACACAGCTACGGTATGAATCACTGTGTAGGATGATGGAGCGAGCCGCTCCGGCTCTCCAGGTGTATAAGATTAACGGGTCGCATGGCTAGAGCGCTACAGAGCGTGTAGCATCGCTCGCGGACGCAGGTGCAGGACAGGATTTAGAATAGATATATCTTAGCTAGCTGTCACTGCAGGGGCTATTAGCACCTGCGCTAGCACTGCTGTTGTTGTGTTGTTGTTTTTTGGGGGGGGTTGGGGAGTGTCGTTTTTTTTTGTCGAACATGTGGTTTAAACTTGTGGCTAAATGCTAAGCTCGCTGCTTATTACAGAACAGTTTGTGAAATGAGAAGAGGGATTGTGAGAGACTGATTTGAGAGCCGAGTCGTCGGGGCTGAAGCCGCAGCATAATTATTAGTCGCCAGGTTAAACATGGTGTTTGTTGTTAATGCGTCATTGTTATTACATTAAAAATTCACATTATTAGGGCAACAAGCTACATACAGTGTTTGTTTATGGTCGGCCTACAGCTGTGCCACTCGTGAGATCTGAAAGGAAAGCAGAGCTTACATCAGTTATTGTGAGCATAACAATGATGATGATAATACGATTAGGCGTACGACTACTACTGCTAATGATGCTAATCTATTACCAGGCCCACTGACGGTAAGGATACTGAATAATATAGTAGTAACATAATAATAGGCCTGATATTTAGAATAACATATAGGTCATGAATTATAATCGCGAATTCTGTCACACTGATCAAAAGTGTGAAATGAGCACTAAAGTTGTGGCTTTATCGGCGCCGTCTCTGCAGCGTTGGCAGATTTCTGGCAGGTTGTTCTTTCCAGGGCTTCATTACAGCATCACCTCCTCCGGTACCTTCTGAGCTACTGCCTATATCATGCTAATTCAAACACTAAGCGATTCATCGGCCAGAAGGGGTGACTTACATTATAACATTTCTACCCGCCTGTCTCACGACGCCTGACTTTTACTGAATATATTTATTAGGGCCTGCTAAGTTAGATTTTTCCCACGCTTGCATGCTTCTCCTGACATTTCTGGCTGACAATGAACACTGCGCCTGCCAGGTTTGATGTGGAAGTTAACGCTCTGCAAAGAACAATCACTCTTAAATAATAATCACTATGTGTAAGAAAGCCTTTATCCCATCACTGCAGTTTCACTGGGCTTTCCTTTCAGATGTCCATTCATTCAGAACAAGCCTTTACTACGCCGAGGTGGACTTTTAATCGCCACATTGGCGTCTCAAATCCTCGTCTTTGTGTAAATACGCTGAAATCCTTGCCGCTGGGGGAGTTTTAGAGCGAGCCGATTGTGATGGCGGTTCATTTTAAAGTCATTGTGGTGGTGTTTAAACAGCCCTATCTGGTAAATATGAATAGTCCTTCCTGGCTGGCGTACAGGTTAATGCGTAGCACCCGTGTCTGATGAATAACTAACGGCTGCAGATGTTTAATTCATGGCGCTGCTTGTTCCCTCCACGGGGCTGATAGGGCCCGCGCTGGAGGACCCCACCACACGGACTGGGTGGTGGGATCACTGGCTCTCTGCCTGAGCGCCCCTGAGCAAGAGCACAACGTAGCACGAACCACCTGATACCTGCCATTATCAAACTGAAATATTGTATCTAGCCCCCCCCAAAATGATGTGAATAGGCCTCAACCTCAAAGAAAAAAATACAGTGGAACTACTGCTGCACAAGGTCATACAGGAAATAAACAAAATACATACAATTCTACAAAAATAAATACAAGAAAATCAGGTAAATAACTGGTGAGGTAAAAATTTATTAAATTAAAAATAAATATAGCAACAGAAAAATAAATAATTTAAATCAGCCATTTTATCGTTGTTATTTGGAGTTGTGTTTAACAGCCGCTGAGCTTTTAAAATGGCCCCCGGAGACGACGGATCAAGGACAGACTGGTTTCCCGCTCTCTCCTCCCTCCAGTAAATACTGTGGCGAGGAAGTTAGCCTACTTAGGAAAATTAAAAGTCTGGACTGTTCTCTCTGGCCAGCTGCCATAGTGACAATGGGCGGGAGTCAAGTCAAGTCAAACATGTATTTATATAACAACGTTTAGTGGACTCAAGCGTCCCAACTGACATTAATAACAATAAAATAATAGTCATAACTAGAAGAAAGAACCATTAAGGAAAATAAGAGGATTCAAATGGAGGTCACTTAATGAACTGAGACAACAGCAATTATTGTATTTATTTATTTAACGTTAGCTCAACTAGCTAGTCCTCCTCTACCTTACTTAGCTAGTTAATTTATACACACATTCTCATTCACAGATCCCAGAAATATATGCATGCATTATAAGAAATAATGCATGTTGCTTTTCCTTGATTCATTAGTCAAATGTTTTCTAGAGCACACCAATGTGTTCAAAAACACAAACACCCGCACGCACACCCACACCCACACCCACACACACTCACACACACACACACACACACACACACACGCTCAATGGCATATGTTAATTGAGCAGTTTATTCATTTAGCAGATGTTTGTGTGTGCACGTAGAGATTATGTATGTACGTGTGCTGCATCCTGCTCTACCAGGTTGTGTGTGTGTGTGTGTGTGTGTGTGTGTGTGTGTGTGTGGGTGTGTGTGTGTGTGTGTGTGTGTGTGTGTGTGTG
>JAOPJH010000124.1:9135269-9145641 GCA_027122575.1 Merluccius polylepis | reverse complement strand
ATTCCTGTTTGCACAAAGAATTTACCAGTACTTCGGTACGGTACAAATAAAGAAACCTTGAACCTTGAACCTTGAACTTTGGTCTTGGGTGGACATCTATTTAGGTGACTGTGTTGATGTGCTACACAAAACAGGCACTGCCACTGGGGCTTCATTGATGTCTTCATGATTGAATGGCTGGTCATGATCCTGATCCTGAGGTGATTGTGGCGTTAGATCAAGGACAGCCTTGGTGGCTTTCCCTTGCCCTACATCTCCTCTTGGACTCTCTCCATTTTTCTTGTAGCTCCTTCCTTGTTGCTGGCGACACAGACTTCACACTGAGCTGAACAATTTTCCTGCATACTTTATTTTTTATTTTTATGACAGTCCTGGGCCGGCCCAAAGATGTGCATCGGCCCACCGGGTATGCCCGGGTATGCCCGATCGGCCCCCGGTATGCCCGATGGCCAGTCCACCCCTGGCGCTAATCAAAATGTTAAAAAGGAAAAAGCCCGAAGAGAAAGTCTGCAACTTTCAGCCCGATTGGACAGATGAGTTTGCGTTCGTGGAAAGAGCTGGGAGTGCGATCTGTCTGTTATGTAATGAGAAAATTGCGTCCATGAAACGATGCAATGTTAAACGCCACTTCGACACTCACCATGCACAATTTGCAGCAAAATATCCTATGCAAGTTAAATATCCAAACTTTTGCTTGTAACCGTCTTTATGTGGCTCTTCTGAGTATATATATTTTTTTGTAAAAGTGGCTCTCAAGGCAAAAAAGGTTCCCGACCCCTGAACCTAACCCTTACCGTAAACTCAACCGTCTCTAACCTCTCTAGCCTAATTCCTAAACTAAACCATCTAGCCAGCTAAAATGAGCAATGTATTAATGCAGACGCGGAGGGACTCAAACCTAACCCCAACCCTAACCCTAACATCGTACGCACTAACCAGTGCGCTGCTGAAACGATTAAAAGTCACATGGTCAACACTACAGTGGGCAGAGATGTCTGACCAAAACCTCCGTGTCCCTGCAGATCATCTCCTACATCGCGGGCTCCATCACCGTGGGGACGTCCCAGTTCGAGGGGCGGCTGACCTTCGTGCAGAAAATGCCGTCGGCCATCGTCTCGCTGTACGTCAACAACACGCAGGAGGCCGACTCGGGCCGCTTCCTGTGTCAGGTGCTCATACCCGGGAAAGGGCTCAACGGCGAGCTCAAGCTCAACGTCATCGGTGAGGTCGCGTCGCCGCCGTCTCGGGCCGATCGCAATCGAGAGGCATTACAGTTTCTTTTTTTTTGTTTTTTGTTTTTGTCAGTTGCTTTCTATCTGCGTTTTATCTTCATTATTAGTAAATAATAGTAAGAGATGTATTTGTAATCAGTAAAGTTGTATAGTTAACTTAATAGGTATAGTTTTGGTCTCTGTGGTATTGAAATGAAATTCTCTCTCTCCCTCTCTCTCTCCCTCTCTCCCCCCCAGTGCCCCCGGCTGTCCCCAAGTGCTCCATGGCAGGCAAGCCTGTGCTGAAGGGCAACGTGACGCTGAGTTGTCGGTCCGGCGAGGGCAAGCCGCTCCCCGTGTACAAGTGGGTCAAGACCAACCCCAACCCCGGGACGTTCTTCCCCCCCATGCTCAGTGAGTTCCCTTGGGCCGCATCACCACCCCCAAGACCCCCACAAGATAACCGGATAACTATAGGGCTTGTGACTAATCAACAATATGACTACCGACATAACTGACATTTCAATGCTCCTATGCCGCCATAATGGAGGCGGTCATTTCAATGTGACGTCAGGCGATGTACAAGCCCGATATGAATATTTGGGAAAATGAGCTTGAACGGTATGAATACTGACCAAGGACGGACGAGGAATGTCATATTGGCGGCAAACCGTATCTTTGGTCGCCATTTTTATCTTAGACAACGTGAATTGCTCTGTAAAAGAGGAACTCTATAAACGAGGAGGTTTCCTCCTATGACGGCTATGGATTTTAATGCGTACTAAAGGCATGTTATTATTTAGAAAATGTGTACTAGATATATATATATATATATATATATAGTAACTATTAAGACTGCACATAGCCAGGAGGAATTCACCTCCGCAGAATACTCATACACCGTTTTGCTGTTTTCTGTTTGACATTGAGTCTTCGGGGCTAATCTGATTTTAAGAGACCAAAGAGGCTTTTCTGCATTCATTAATCCCACCATCTCACCACCTCTTATTTCTCTCGACATTCAAGTTAACAACCCGTGTTCCCTTCAGATTTACAGTGTGCGCATCGCGTGACATGTTACTCGTAATATAACGAATATGGAAGCTGACAAATCGTTTATAGTGACTTATTCTGCTCTGTGGAAATGTCTGTGTGCGTGCATGTGTGTGTGTGTGTCTGATATGTGTGCATGTGTGTACATGTCTTATATCTGTGTGTGTGTGTGTGTGTGTGTGTGTGTGTGTGTGTGTGTGTGTGTGTTAAGACAAGGACAAGGGTACGCTGATGCTGAGCAACCTGAGCAGCCAAATGTCGGGGAAGTACGAGTGCACAGCCAGCAACACGGCGGGCTCCGAGAGCTGCTTCATCAACCTGGAGATCGTCAGCTGTATGTGATGTTTTACTGTTCACATGCCCAGAGTCACTTTAATACCTTTATTTTATAAAGCGACCTTTCTCACACTCAAGGACACTTTACAAAGACAGATAAATAATAGATACATTTTTTACATACAAGTACAATATTCAGGGATTAGTGTTTAGTGTTTTTACACAGGCTTTGAAGACGGCTACTAAGATAGATGGACAGGTGTCCATGTTAGGCGTCCATCTTTAGTGTGTGCACTCTGGAGTTTCGCTGATATTTTTGTGACCCCCAACTTCTTACATTTTTTCTACACACTTCCCCACACATCATTTTTACCCAATCAACATCTGGCCGTAATATCAGTCGGCCTAGACAGGACCTCAATTAGACCTTTTTACAATTGTTTTGATCAAAAACTGTTTCATCAAATATCTATAGCTTATAAGTCCGCTCTAGTGGTTCGAGTGTTGAAAGGTGTATCTGGTGTTAATGGCGAATAGTAGAGAGAGCTTGTTAAGTACCTTGAATCCAAATTGTGTACCGTGGCTCACGTTAAACTATCACTTACATGGAGCGGGGTGCTTCACAGAGATGTTTGTTGTTGTTTATTCTCCGTTTCTTACACTTCAGCCACCAATGGGGGGATGATCGCCGGGGCAACGGTGGGCGTGTTGGTGGGCTTCATCATCCTCCTCGTCTTCATCTTCTTCCTGCTGAAGAGAAGCAGAGATAATGAGGATGAGATGGCCAACGACATCAAGTAGGATCACATGCTTTATGCCTTCATACATGCACCTGTACAATGGCACCGGAAGTAGGGGGTCCGAGGGGCCATTGGCCCTCCTACTTTATGCCCCTGTTCCACAAAACTGGCGGTCCCAGTTTTAACACTGGGGCCGCCAGCATCCTAGCATCCTCCAGCCGCTGCAACATGTCATTTCATTGTTTGTGTTCATAAGCACATCAATAGGCTAATGGATTTGTTTGATGAAGTTCACTAGAAATTATGGGAAATAAACAAAATATCAGAGCATAGAGCAGGATCGGCAACTTTTTCGACGTCCCATGCAAATTTACAATGTTTAGCCTATATATATATTTTATATTGCGCATTAATTTATTTACTGATGCTGCACGTCTCCCGTGCAAATGCTAAAATATAACCAGCCTACAACTACACTATAACTTGTAGCCTACTATATTGTAGGCTATATTAAAGTAGCCAATTTTAAAAGCCTCTAGGGTCGCATCAGTCGTCTACCATCGCAAAAGAACTTACTTCTATTTTCAGTAACCCCAGAGCGATGTAAAGCCCTTAAAGTCAAAATGTATTGAAAAAATATCAACGTTATAATTTCCAAAATTCACAACATGTTTTTATCTAACAAACTCCGGCACCTGAATTAACAGGGCAAATGCAGTGGTTAAGTTCAAGTTCCAAACTTGTTTTATTAAAATTCATATTAACTCTATAAATATATACAGCCGCAAGAAATAGCCTAACAGACTTCATACTATAATTTATTTTCATGAACAAAAACATTTGACTGATGATTTTACATTATTTTAATCCAATCAAAGAGGACATTGTCACACTAATCAAATAGCTACAGTGTACATTCAAATGCATACTGTGTACGTCTCCTGTATATCTACCGACAGACACACACACACACAATTCCAACCCCAAACAAAAGAATGAGCAATAGTTATGCATAGCAATCTTTCCCCCCCCCCGACATGTTATCTACACAAACTATATGTCATATGAGAGACTGCTGATTCCAACCGTCCAAACCAGATCACTCTGTGACCAAAACTCACCAAACTAGAGGCCAAAAACCATCAAAAACTAACTTCTCTTTTCCTTGTAACAATCATAAATGATGTCTTACCATTGTTGTTTCTGTCATCAAAGTTGTGTTTGATAATCCAGTGACTGGGCAACATTTTGAACCCTCCCAATCATGTTTCCAATCATGTCCAGTAGGTAAGAGAGGGTTTCACAGGAAATAGGTCCACTGCCTTCAATCAGAGAACACTGTCTTTATCGCCATCTAGTGGCCGGATGGTGAAACTGCGATGGTTGGGCTTGGTGTCATTCAACTCTATTGTCCCTGACCTTTCAATAGAGGGGTCAAAATTGAACAATGTGTTCTCAAGATATTCACCCGTCTGTGTCTATCATGTTTATATTGTCATTTTTGCATTGGATTTATTGTTTTAACTCCACCAAACCTACCTCTACTAAAACCTCTCCATCTTTGCTCTACTTCACTGTATTGACATCAAATCCTGACCCAGGCCCTCATCAGTTGTTGTGCTATGGCCCTATAGGATAATGCACTAGGTGTTATTCAACAAACATGACATTTATTTTAAGCGGAAATTAAATCTTCGATTATTTGACTTTCACACCAACCTCACGGGTGTTCTCTTTCTTTTAGAACCAAGATTAACTTAAAAGCCCTTGTAGTTGTGGAGATATAGTCTGTTCAGTTTTGGTATGTTATTTTCGGCAAACACCTGAGAAATAGGCCTAGTGATGAATAGGTGAACCCTAACCCTCTCACCCCCTCACCCCTCTCGGCCCCACCCCCTCCAGGGAGGACGCCCAGGCCCCCAAGCGCGTGTCCTGGGCCAAGAGCGGCGGCATGGGCTCGGACATCATCTCCAAGAACGGCACGCTGTCCTCCGTCAGCTCCAGCCCGCACCACAAGGAGCCCTTCCACGGCAACCACCTCCACCACCAGCACCCGCCGCCGCAGCCGCCGATCCACAGCCAGCACCCGCACCACCAGCACCCGCAGTACCCGCAGCGCCCGCCCTCCGACACCGCCTCCATCATCACCGCCGCGGGCAGCATGGCCAGCTACCGGCCGCCCCAGGTACGCCACCACGGGGGCGCCTCCACGCCCACCGGGTACGGCGCCTACAACGGCAACGGCACCAGCCTGACCCGGAACCAGTATCCAGACAGCGCCCCACAAGAGCCCATGAGGGGTCACGGCGAGCACCCCGATAGCGCCACCCTGCCCATGGGCCACACGGAGCGCCCCACCCGGCTGCCCCAGGCCCAGCCGCTGGCCCAGGGCTACGGCGCGGCTCAGCCCGCCCTGCTCCCCATCCCGCGCCCGCCCGCCCTGCCCACCTCCTCCGTCATATCCGCCTCCAACATCGCCCGCATGGGCGGGGTGCCCATCATGGTGCCGGCGCAGAACCAGGCGGGATCGCTGGTGTGAAAGCAGAAACAAAAAGAAATGGAAGTCAGTTACTCGGAGCGGCAAGTTTTAAAAAAAACACAACCGCCGTGGACGCCTGCATTTTTGTTGTTGTTACGATTTCATGATTTTTCTCCAGTGAGTGAGACTTTCTGCTGGTGTTACGTGGAGAAGACAGATTCACAAAGACGCGGAGGATGTGGATTTGATGTCTCCCATCCGAACCAGCTCAGTTCCACTGCGGATCCAAACCCAACGTTTGCTCAAAACACAAAAACTGTAACACTAATATATATTTCTTTTTTTTTTCTTTCTTCAATATCCACAAATGGAGGTGGAGGATTGAATCCAAGATTGTAACAATTCTTCCAGTTTCAAAATCACCCGCGTCAGACTTTTACATAGTTTTGTAGAGCTTTACTAGTTATTGTTTAACGACTGCCTTTTTTATGTTGAGTTCACCGTCTGGCTAACCACAAAATACAAAAAAAAAAAAAAAATATGCCACTCTTTAGTTCTTCTGTATTACGGTCATTACACTGGTAAGTTTGTTGTATTTGTTATACAAAGACGGTCAAAATGAATGAAGGGTGAAAAACTGCTGTTTTTATATTCGTGTGTAACGGAGGAGGATTTCGTCAGAGGTTGAAATCTATTATTCAGCAGGCTGGGCAGTGCTGCGCGTGGCGACAGCTGCTAGCGTATGGTGACATAAACACACACAACATATTCATTATATATTTCCCTGCTGTGATGGTTGTGTTGGGTTATTTTTAAACACTGGAGCAAAATGTATTTCATGATGCGTCTTTCTTCATCATTATTCGTTTTTCGTTGTTATTTTTTTTTCTCTGATATTCTGAGGACGACGCGTCCGGGAACGACAAACACCATCTTCATTTGTATGCACTCTTTTCACTCTTGGAACGTGAACGGTCCAATAGTATGTACATACTAGCGGTGTACATTATATAAATACTACATATATTCCAGCCTTTATTTTTATACTGCAACGTATGGTAAGCGATTCGATTTGGACGACGACAAACCTACCCATGTCCCAAATTCTATAAATGAATAAAAAATTATTTGTCAGATGGCATAGAAAAATGTCCAAACTATTACGTATCCTTAAGCTGAACATTTAGAAAACGGGCAGTATTTATATGTATTTTCTGTATTTATGTTCAAGTATTTGTATAATATTTTCAATTAAAAGAGAAATGTTGGTCATTTTGCGTGTTATTTTAACCATACAACAGCTTAAGCCTCCAATACAGAAATTTGTGTTGAGAAATTATTACATTACAATGGCACCTTTATCACCGCTACACCACTTCTATGTGGAAACCTTCAAGGCAATTTGCTTAATCATATGAAAAGTGTAGTGCTTTAACAATCCAGTAGAGGGCGCCAGACAACACTAAGACTGTCTTGGGTTTTATTAAAGCTACTTGGATTATACTGTTGATTATTCGTTTCATTAGAAGCCATTGTGGGATGCCTTTCCCCTGTTCGTCTATTTTTAAATGGCATTCATAATGAGCCACACACGCGCAATGATGAAACGACAAACGAAATGACAAAACAAGCCTCATTCACATGACATACGGGTATACTGTTTATTAGAATTGGCGATTAGCAATTAAACATTCACCTACATGGCTCAAAAGAAGGTCATATATACTCAATCTGTACGCCTTTTTAATGAGCTTGTCCTGTCAGGAAAAAATGACATTGAAGTTAATTCTGTGATCAACGCTCACATGGTTGGATGGGGGAGGAATGCATTGTTTCCATATAAAGAAAAAAATCAAAGTATAAAAATCTGCAACAGAGTATATATATATCAAATATTAAATACATTTCCAAATGAAATTACAAAAAAGAAAAAAAAAACATCAGAAGAGCACTGGATATCAATATCTTGGCAAAACATTTGACGAAAAAACGAAAAACGTAGTTAAACGTAACATCCGGCACCCGTAATGTTTGTTTTTATCACATGGAACTACAGTACTGGATTGGCAGAAAAAGGTGCATGGCTTTTAGTATTCAAATGATTCATGTGAACCCTTTTTGGACAATACTAGTAGATGCAGCGCATGTCAATGGGGGGGGGTCGTAATTATATGGATGCTGCTTCGTGGGTCAATGAACAGGAAGGAGCGTGACTAGCCAAGACTATGGGTCAAAGGTCATCTTTGAAACTTAGCCCAATGAAAGAAGGGGAGGAAAGAGAGGCAAGGAAGAGAGAAAGATGGGGAGAAGAGGGAAAGGAGAGAGAGAAAGAGATAAATAAAGAGGGGGTGAAGAGAGAAAAAAAAAGGAAATTAACAAAATAAAAAGATTTCTTGTGGCGTACATTACTAGCATGCCGTGCTCTGGAAAGGAAAGTTGTTAGTAAAGTCCTATAAAAGTAGAGGAGCCACCATTGGGATAGCATTCGGGTGGCGCCGGCAGCGCCGGCCATTTTGGAGTCTGGTCTGAGCTTATATTGTGCAGGAGGAGGAAGAGGGGGGGTGTGAGCCCCTGGCGAAAGGCAGTAATCATAGTTAGGTGAGCAAGGTACGATAATGTCGGTGGTGAGGGATCCATGGCTGATAAGGGTACAGATGGTTAGCTCATGCAGCTCGGGACCGAGAAGGAGGAAAAGCCCTGGGATCACTTTTTCCGTCGCGCGGAGGTCCGCGGACGGCGGTGTTTTAGGTGGGACATAGGACTGTGAGGAGACAAGGAAACAGTGGGACATAATGAACACTCACACGACATGATGGCACTTCGCTGGAATGGAGACATATCGTACGTTGGAAATAAAAGCCTTTATGTGTCGCAAAAGACAGCACTTATATCGTTATCTATCATCCAGACCTATATCAAACACAGATCAGGTGTTTACAATTTGAGGTTTTGTTGTGATGAATGATGTGGCTCAAGCAGGTTGTGTTACCTTTTAATATGTAGTCAGTAAGGAGCGTTGGCACCTTGTCACTGTCCTCCTTCATGGCAAAAAGAACTGCAGGGGGTTGGTGGGGGGGGGGGGGGGAGCACAGTTTGGGACGGTTAGACAAGGTGTCCCAGAAAAACGTATTTTAATTTTAGTGACCATAAGTAACGTCTCACTGTTTGTGAGCATCTGCAGGTCTTCCACAGATGCAGGGGTTCCCTTCTTCTCGAAGGGGATCACCGTGTTGAGATACTGAGAGCAGAGAGGACATTGTTTAATCACCTCTGACTTCATTTTCTACCACCAGAGTTTTTTACATTTAAATCTGCACTATGTACATTTTTTTACGCCTTTAAAAAACATCTGAACTACAACGTTAAAAACACGCACATCCACGACGTCAATCCATCCAGGGAATGTTCCTCTATAAATTGTTTTGTTCTGGTCCAAATGATATAGCAAAAACTGCAGCTACAACGCAAGCCACTAGAGGCTGCTAATGGGGGAAACTTACATAGTGCAGATTTAACTTGGTTTACAGGTGTGAAGGGAAAACTAACAGTCGCCCCCACCTGTTTGTCGTTCCCTGTGCTCCCGAAGGTCTGTCTGATGCCCGACTGCAGGATGTTGGAGAGGCCCTCCATGCTAAAGCGCTGCAGGTCTCGCACGCACGCGCACACGCACACACACACACACACACACACACACACACACACACACACACACACACACACAATTAACACTGGCATTTGATTTAGTGGGTGAAGATTAAATGAACATGCTCTGAGCTCGATAGGATTTGGGAGCAGTAAGCCGCTTTTGACCTCTATAAAGTAGGCTACTCAAAAAAAAAAAACATGATCATGGTTTACTAGGCTAAGGAAATATGTTTGTTTTGTTTGTCTAGTAAGTCAACGGGTAAAGGAAACCCGGGGTTAGCCGTCCTGTGCGTTGTTGTGAAAGGAGAGCAGCTTGTTATTCAGCCGATACTGGCCTGGGATGTTACTACAAGGCTAATTGGAGGAAAGGCTGACATCCACTTGAGAGTGTTTCCTGGAAGAGTGGGTGGCGGCTAATGGACATGAGATCCATTATCGCCCCGCTAGCCGTCTAGCGGCGTGGTTTCACCTTTCCCCACTTCTAAATGCTTATCGGTAGTGCCGTAATTCACTGGAGCACTGCGTGTTGCGTAACTAGCCACTTATGCAACGACTGCACATGCAGTCATAGTAATAATAAAAACAATTCCCAATAGTGAACACTGTGTTGCTCAGCGGCAGAGCATTTGACTGCAGGTCAACGGGTCCCCGGTTCAACTCGAAAACTGTAAGCCGCAAAACAAACCCGAAAACCAAAACCTCACCCTAAAACCGAACACCAAAACCAAACCCTAAAACTAAAACCTCACCCTAAAACCGAACGCCAAAACCAAAACCAAACCCTAAAACCAAAGCCCTAACACTGAAACCTAACCCTAAAGCCAAAACCAAACCCTAAACCAACAACCTAAACACACTGGGCTTGATGTCACAATTCTTGATTCTCTAAATTTGCTGCTCCAAACCCCTCTCTCCCTCATCCCCCCTTATCTTTCTCTCTTCCCCCCCTCTCACTCTCTGGCTCCCCA
>JAOPJH010000124.1:9101612-9118621 GCA_027122575.1 Merluccius polylepis | reverse complement strand
GCACTCCGGATACGCAAATATACATATAAAAGCAACGAAAAAGTGAGTTTTGCATAATATGTCCCCTTTAATATTATTAATGATAATAATACTATTATTATTATATTTATAATATAATTAAAAATATATTATATTGGAAATGTATGTGTTGCTTGACAAATGTATGTAATATTGTATAATGTTTCTTATCAAGGCAATTTCATTCATCTGCTAACCTTTATATATTTATTTTATATAAAATTATATCATATAACATTTTAATTATTTTGGGTTTGTTGGTTTAGTTTTTTGGGGGGACAAAAACGTTTGGCTATTTTCTTTGACTTGGCTGAAGTGTGGTGCATCTAAATGAAGTATATGCTGTACAATGGTAGAAGAAGCATTCACTTGTGTGGTGTGTATTAACACCAGACAGAAACAGAAACGTTTCGATGTTACTAAAAAAAAACGATATAATGTTTACAACGTGGTGATCATTTTCCCCTAAGTGGTATATAAAACACAATAAGCCACAGAGCAGCTGAAAAACCAGACTGCTTAGTCGGGCTTCCTCTAGCTCCAGAGATAAGAACGATACAATACCAAGAAGACTTTTACAGCTTATACATTTCTGGCAATTAATTGTGGCTGATATTTGGTACACCACGACGATAACTATTGCTAAGCAAAGTATGGAGTCCTAGCACCAATGGCTGCTTTACTATGAAAAAGGTTTTCAGCTCTGCGCAAATGTGTCAACTCATTCACTATGCAATTCCTAATTTCGCACCACAATCACCACATGATAACTCATGCTATTTCTATAATAGCATAATATAGCAAGATCTATATCTCTAGCATGAACCGTATATACACAAGCTCAGGTGCACTTTAGAAAATGTAGCATCAAATGTTCATCCACTATGAAATATTTCAGAAATAACAAGGAGCAAACCTAATTGGACCATAACCTGACCATCTTCAAAAAAAATGTTCAACAACCACTGCTGTAACTAGACACCGACTCTAGGAGATGTCCCCCCTTATTATATGTGCTTTTTCAATCTGTCAATTGACAATTTGTGTTACGGATATAATAATGGGTGTCACACTATGGTATTATGGGGAAATATTTCAACCAAGATTGATGCTTTACAGGAGTTCAACCAAAACATTTTCTTTAAGGTTATATTAGTACCCAAACTGCAGTTACTTGGTTAGCTAAATGTGTAGTCTATTACATGTAACAGCTATTTTGTATTTATTTCCAAAGCTTTATGTGCCCAATAATGCGTTAAGTTAGTGATGAGCAAAGTTTTATCAGATAAAGACCAACGATTCTTTCATCTCATCTACTTGTTTCATATACCCTTTGGATTGGCATCTCTCTATCATTTACACCAGCATTCAAAAGTTGTATCTATGTGAACATTTCTCCTAACTATACACTTTGTACAAGTGGCACATTAAGATGTACTTCTGTTGGTATTTCTCTCGTACTGTAATGTGTTTGTGTTTTTAGGATTTAATCCTATGATAACATATTTTATGAGTGGAAATAAACCCTAGCACCTAATATTAAACTGCACAGTCCACACAGAGTACAGTATTTCAGTGTTTATGTTTGATTTTGAAAAATAAGATTCCACATGACCTTCTTGACCTTGTTTTTACCATTTTCTTTACATTTTAACATGGCCTCTGTTTTCTTTGACTTAAAAACAGCCTTTAAAGCATAATGTTGTTTTTTCGTTCTTAGTTTTTAACAATTCGATTTGATGATACATTTTCTTTCCAAATGAATGTATTAGCTTAGCTATTTATAGTCCTCACATGGACTAAAACCAAATCAGATGTAATGTAATATTTAGTAATTGAATAGATACATTGTTTTATATTGTTTTAAAACATTTATTTAAGGTATCAATTAATAAATGATAGTATAAACCAAATATTTTGATGTGAGACAATCCCCCCCCCCCCCATCTTCATTTTATGAATAAAGTTTTAATTGTTTTCCAACACTTTAAATATCATTGTTCAGATGCCACCAAAATAAGGTGTTAGCAGCAACACAACAATGGTTTCATTTATGAGGCATGCTTTGCATTGTGGGTAATCTCAGCACAGCATCATCTAAACTTTAGTTTCTCAGAATTAGCACCGTGGGGAGGGTGTTTGCATGGGGGCTTCTTGGAAAATACCCACTTTGTTAAAATACATTTTTATACTTTTAGGTTTGATTCACATTTAATTATCTATTTTTTGTTTCCTTTCATTGCACAGCTAATTAAATGCAAGATTGTAAGAGCCCATAGATTAATGGAGAATATATACAATGTGATGTTGTAGGCTAATGTGATGTCATTGCTTGTGGATAACCCCTTCTTTCTGGAAAACCTAATTTCCTTTCATTCTTATGATCGCGTCGCCTCTAATCTCAAAAGAGCACAAACAGCTTGTCACAAATGTTGTGACTGATGGAAAAACTACATTCCTTCGGAGGGGTTGAAAGCCCATAAACGTGTTATCATACAACACGTTATCCCATAAGGGACTCATAACTTCTTCCTGTTAAGCATCCACATACTCTATCCTCATCTTTACTTTACTATTGTTGCATTGTTATGCAGATGACATGACGGCAGATGTTTCTATTTCAAAGAGCTTCTGCTTTGATGAGGTGCTGTAGGTCTAAATTATACAACAGGCTGCCACAAAACTACTCAAGTTCAATAATCTCCCATTTTCATTCAATTTCTCTCACCAACAAATTTGCAATGCTTCATGTAAGAACTAAAACATCTCGAAACTTCCCGCTTAATCATTACAAAATACAAAGAAAGGTGTCCATGCTTTTATTTCCTTAATTGCTGAGCGACTGCAATGCACTCTTCATTTGAATCGTAAGCAGTAGCAGTTGCAGTAGCAGTAGCACCACAAAGCTCCAGTATATTCAGAACTGGGCTTTCAGGATCCTGGCCAGTATGCAAGACAATAACCATTCATTGTTGTCTCTTTCAGGGTTAACAAGAAAGGGCCCTTATTTTGGGGGTTTGTTTATTTATTTATTTATTTCTCGAGTAGTTTAGTTTGAGATTTGTTCATTCATTAACCACATTAGACCTCCGTGCTCGTTATAAACACAACCTTCCCATCTTGGGCCACCACCAGAATGATGAAGGCCAAGTTTTATTCAGAGCTGTTCAAGACGTTCAAATCCCTTATGTGAAAACCCTATCCATAGATTAGCACCAGATGAGGAAATAAACAACAACTTATAGCTTGTATGTACGTCAGCATGTGCGTTTCAACGCATGTTTCAGCCACTTTTGCATATTCACATATATCAGTTGGAATGAAGTATTTTTGAATTAGAGTCCTTTGAATGTCTGTGTTTTTGAATAAATATATATAACATTAGAAACTAGTAAGTACGATGTAAACAAATTAACTTTTTTTTTTTTGGAGGTTAATTTGGTTGGACAAGTGGATAAAAGTAATTCACGCGATAACTGTCTAGATTTACCTCTAATGATCACCATTTTAAATAACCTGACCATATGTAGAGAAAAAATAAAAAAGGCAGTTAGTTTGATACACAAAAAACATAATTATAATAATGATAACAATAAAAAATGGAATAAAAAGCAGCCAACCAACCAGGAAGTCCATTAAGGCCATATGCAGCCACTGTTGTTTTTTGGACATATTATGTCCATTTATTATTTTTGCAAAAATACTATTTTAACATTTGGCACAAAATCCTATCCTCCAGTATCTGTATGTTCGCTGTTTGATTGAAAATGTGCATACCTGCTCTAGAGTATTTTAATAGGATTTGGGGCCCAACAGACTACCTATGAGACGATTGAAAAAATAAATAAACAAGATTTTTCTCCAGTGCAGAAAGAAAAGTTACAGATGTGTTTTAATGTAGTGAGGGCTTTAGGTGTAATTTAGGTCTATAAAATGTACTCTGTAAACCAGACCAGAATATTAAGATTATTAGTGAGAACATTATATTACTATTCATAATCCACATGAAAACATGGCTTGCAATGACCATAGTGTAGTGCTTAGTATAGCAAAAAGTGGAAATGAATGGTTCTCATCCTAAGTGAATCATCAAAATGTCTTCTTTTAAAAAGAAATTCTCAGCAGAAACTTTAAATTCACCAATAAGGGAGATTGAAGGCCAAATACTACTCGCATACTCAGAGGAGTTGAAGCTGTGTTTTCGTGGTTGAGTTTATTATTTCTAGACGTTCTCTGAGGACTCGACCGACCGAAGGGAAGTGTCCATAAAGAGTTGGGTGACAAGCGCTCTGAGGTAACGTTGTTATCGAGCAGGGACACCTGCGCACTTCCCCGGCAGATAAACTGTTCTGGCAGAATGAAGCAAGTGATGTGGTATATGTTGAGTGTGAGTGTGCGTGCATGTGTGTGTGTGTGTGAGAGAGTGAAAATTATGGAGAGATTCTGTAAACTGTGGTCCAACACAAGGGACATAAAAAAAACCAACTTTAAAATAAAAAAAATATTATAATGCAGAATGATTTCATTTTTTGAAATAAATACAAATGTCTAGACATAAGTCGATTGTCTAGAATCGTGTCTGTTTTGAGAAACAAAACGTGTTTGCACTGGAGTAGAGGTTCAAACCTATGGCAGCTCTAACATCTGTAATTACCTTCTTGAAATCTAAATCTAAACGTTTGATGGGAATACCACTCGATTTAAGCATAGACATGTTATGCTCTCGTGTTTTAGGTTTTACTATTGTTTCTTATAATGATGCTTTTTTAGATTATTAAACCAGGATCAAAACCTCTGATTTAATTCCAATAGACCACCACTGCTGCTATTATTAGAGCACATGGGAAACTGAATTAGATGTTAAAATGACTGATTCAATATTAGTTCTACTTTTCATATTGTATTGTTGTATGAATTATAAAGTCATATTAATACTGAATTCCTTTTTTTTCATTTTTTACAGTCATTTTGTCAATGTTTTTCTTTTTGCTATGAACGTCACAGTGCATATTTCCATGACATCACAGATCATGGCTAATACACACTTATATGGAATTTCTTTTTTGGCCATTTGATGGGAAAAAGTGAACAATTATACACCAACTTTTTTTTTCAAAGGTAGAGGAATAACGTATCTAAATGCTAAAGTTCAGTAGTATTCCCGTTGTCTACGGATATTACAATTCTATTTTCAATTTAGGGACCCAACGGCTTTTCTTTTTTTAATGATTTCTTTGTTTTTGTATTTTCCCCTCCCAAATGTGACGTAGCTAGTGTTGTTTCTGAGGCAGGATCTGGCGCGTATGTGGGACCTTGACTTGAACACTCAGAGGAGGGTGGCGTGGTCCAGGTCTATGCTGTCCATGCTCGCCAAGATGGCTCTCTGGTCTTCCTGGAGCGGGCGGCGGTACAGCAGGGCCGAGAAGCGGATGTACGGGTCGTGGCGGATGGGCCGTTTCTTCTTCTTGCGGAGGTAGAGAGCTTCTTCGGGCGGGGGTTCCTGAGAGGTGTAGGCCTGCTGGGTCTGAGAGGTGGAGACACCTAGTGGTGGGAATAGCAAATGACAAGGGAGGGGAATTGTGAAGCGCATTGTTGATGGGCTGTGCTGTCAGAAGTTACACATTGATGGATGTGTTACTGCATTTGTTTCAAAATCTCACTCAAAACAAATTAAATAAAACAAATGTATATATAGATACTTTTTTTAATATTCATTTTTCATTTTTGTTTTGGATTTATATTTTTTACTTGCATGTGTACTTTTTTAAGTGAATGTTGTTATTGTAATAATAATAATAAACTTTATTTGTTTAGCACCTTTCATACACAGAATGCAGCTCAAAGTGCTTTACATTTTAGAAGATTTAACACAACCAGGAACATTTAACACAATAAAAAAAGGAGAGAATATTAGTATTTTACAGACATTTAAGCTTAACCCTTATAGTTGTTAAAATTTCTAAAATTCTAAAATCATTTTTTGAAAAATATTAATATTTACAACAACATATCAAGATATGTCATGAGGGCATATTTCACCTGTTTTCCTTCTGGCCTTGGAGTTATTGTTGTTCATCATCATCTTCTTTGTCTTCTTAATACGTTGGTATCTCAGTGCGTCGACCCTCTCAGACCCCGGATGGGCACTTGGGGCACCTCTGCGCCTTCTAGACAACAGAGAAGGAAGAGAGAGGGGAGAGGAGAGAAAAACACAACAGGTAACTCCATGCCTCATGTGTTCAGCGCAGCCCTCGTCTAGCTACACCAGGGATGGCCATCACAAACGTCATACTGATAAGAGCCAGACCCGTTCAACACAGCCCCCGCCGGTGCAAAGCTATGTGCATGGGCCCCAGCACCCCAGGGTGCAGCACCCCAGAACGCAGACAGGAGTATATGTGAACAGTTGAGGAGGAATACGATTACATTTACTATTAACTCGTCAATTGCCACTGGTCTCTAGTAAGATGCCTGGATACGTCAAGCTCAAACTGTAACCACACAAACCCACACCTAGAGTTTGTCGAATCCAGACAGCTTGTCAAGCACTTGTAATCACTGTGTCTCTATGAATGTGAATAGAATGTCATGTTTAATTGATCATGTCATTATTTTTGTAACTATCCCCCTCAAAATGTGTTGCATGAGATTAGGGTGGTGATCAATTACAAATACGGTAGAGAAGAACTATGTTTTAGGAAATTACTTTTTACTTCTTTGGTTTTAGACTGATGAAATTACACACAACTAACAATTTAGGTCACTAACTGAAAATCCCAAATGTTATTTTTGTATCGTGAGACATTTTAATAAAGTAGTTGTTTTTTTGCACATGGAATGCAAAAAAAAATGCATTCTATGTGCATATTTTTTGGACCCTAGGAAGGACCACCTCATTATCAACTTATATGAAATACAAACAAATTCCACCCCCAAGACACTTTCTGAGGGCAGAGACAATAAATAAATACTAATTACAGAGGAGCCATCTTGGACGGACTGCAGGAAGAAAGTGTAGTAGTTAGTAGAGGGAGGGAAAGTCACAGCTGAGCAACAAAGCATTGTCAATATGTATATTCATAGACATGGAAACTGTCTACAATGGGCTTCACCATGCTGACAGGGGGAGAGATGGCGGGAGGGGAGAATGACTACTCAGGAACAGTCACATAATGAAAAATAAGCCAAAAAAAGCGAAGCACTAGGACAACAAATGTAACAAGAGGTTATCCATATAGAATTGATTGTCTTTTCTTTTCTTTTTTCTTTTGAAACGGAAGAGCAATATTTAGCAATGGCATGCATGGCAGTTTGCACATGGAACACGACTTTAAAGGGGAATACATTGGAAAAATAGCACTTCAAAGGGCATTTCACTCACACAGGGGGGAGTTGTTTTACACCCCCTTGCTTGTCCTATACCTACAGCGTGCCCTTGGCGTGTGTCTTGCTCACCATGGTTTAAAGGAAGTGCATCAGCGCTTTTTGAAGGACAATTGCTCTGCTTGGCACAGTGAGAACTGCTCTGAAGTCCAAACTTAGAAGTGCAACTGTGCTGTGTTTTTTCCGTCATGCACTACATTACTGCTGTGTAGAAAGAAACTACGACCATGTGTCTGCCAGGAACCCCTTTACGTATGTAGCCAACATTGCACTTAAAAGATACTCCATGGAAGGCTAGGGCCCTGTTCCCACCTGGTATTAACATGTGGTTTTGGAGATTCGATCACAAACGGACAGCTCTAAGTACATCAGTTCACACTTGGTATTCAAATTTGGCTCCACACGCGTCTCTGAGATCGGACCTCACTTCCCCCGCCCTATATACCAATAAACACGTACATCATTTCCGCTTGTAAAGAGAATAATATAATAATATATTACATTTGGTGGCGACAAAATGTGTGCACTCAACAAAGAAGAAGAAGAGATCATCAAAACAAATCGACCAGGATGTTTGATCACACACTGGCAGTTTTTCTCCACGGGCTCTTCGAAGAGCACATCAATAGGTGGTCCTTCAATGTGGCCAGGATCACATTTGCATTCACACTGCTAAGAGAATGTGGATATATGCGGCCCAGACCACCTCCGAAGGTGGTCTGGAGGAATCAGATCTCAATGCGCGATGGGTGTGTGCACACCTGTACTAAGAGGTCTTTACTTGTGATTGGATCTCCAAAACCATGTTAATACCAAGTGGGAACAGGGCCTAAGTGTCTTTTCTTGGTTAGTCTAATTACTGGAAACATATTTGATGAGCATGATTGTTGTTAGGCAGTGTAACTTAAGTTTACCATGAAGCCAACATGCTTTTGTGAGGCATGCCTCCCTATTGTAAGAGCTGTGCAGAGTGGTTCCAAGTCGACACAGAGCCTCTGGTGTATTCATAACGCCAAATATTTCACAAATATTTAAATTCAGGAGAAATGTTTAGATATATAATGCTGTACAAAGACAGGCATCCCTGAAAAATACCCTGAATAGATAACACTAGTGCTACAGACAACAAACAAATCTAACAATAACAACCTTTAAACCTTTGTACGTTTGCTGACTTAATAATGTATAATAGTCTTCAGTAGTCCAGGGCCCTACAACATGGGGTTAAGTATTATCGATTAATATGATACTCCTCATTCTTTCATTAACATAATTTCGAAAGGTAATCATTTAAATGTGATAATCTAATTTTGTGTGTCGATAGTCTGTTGATCATAGTGCTGTTGTGCTACAGGTCTTTGTTTAAAGGGGTGAACCACATTGAATTGCTATTATATTGCTATATAGAATTACCAGACTCTATATCAGCATAGTTGGCAAACCACTCAACCATGAGATCGTGTTGGTGATTTGAACCTGACCTGTTCACTAAAAGATGCCATATGCATACATCTCTATGCATAGTTTACGACTGCAGAACTCAAAATGCATTGCCACTTTGATAAAATAAATTATAAAACAATAAGTAAAATTTTAAATAAAATAAAAGGTTGACTGAGGAGGAAAAGGCAACTCTAGAAAGTAAGACCCAGCGTCTTGTATTCCCCTTTAAAGGACGAGGTGATCAAAAAACGTCCCACCTGCTAACCCCCCCCTTTCAGACATGGATCCAACCCTTACCTATTGCAGTGTAGAGGACCTGGTCACAACAACGCTGCCCAGATAGCTGAGATCAATCAAAAACACAGCAGGTAAGACTCCAGGAGCCATCAAGAACCACCAAACTGCCCATAATGCATAGTGATGGAGACATTTGCATTACATGAAATGCGGACAGGCCCCGTGACACACTTTTGCCCAACAAGTCTCCCTTGTGGAAGTCAGACCTGGGGTATCCTGAAGGGTTACTAAAAGGAGGGGGGGCAGGGAGAAAAGGGTTAAGGGGAAAGGGGAGGTGGGTTGAGATAAGGTAAGGAAGGAGTGAAGGAAGGTAGGGGAACAGGACGAGGATTGGCCACAGGGCCCGAAGAGTAGGACTCTCCTTAAAGCATCCCTCTGAATGAGAGAGGCATCTGCAAAAGCTCAGAGCTAGACATAACACTTGTGTGTTTGTCTTGTTTGGGGCGGAGGGGGAATCAATTTGAGATTCCTCCTGTTAGGCGAAAGCAGGGTAAAAGCATGGCAGAGATGGAGAACAAAAGAGATCTCGTGGTGATGTTTTTGCTTATCCCCAGGCATTTAGGGGCTTGTGTCAACCAAACCAGACATTGAAGGGTATTGTCCTTAAAATACTTGCTTTAGCCCCAAAAGGTCTGTTATGTAATCTGTGAAGCAAATGCAAATAACTTTATTCCATCGTTTCTTTGTTTTTGTTTTTTTCCTACATGAATAATGTTGTTTACTTTGTGGTGATAGATTTAGAGCAATGCTTCACAGATTCAAAGGATACTTCGCTACTTCTAACTTGATGTCTGATATGAAAAGCAGCACAACTTTTTTAAATTAAACTTGACCATTTATTGTAGCAAAAATATTACTTATCGATGGCTAGAAAAATGCTGGTCCTTCATCCTACAACATAATTTTAAGAATGTATATTTTATAAACTACACACTCATCTATATTACTAAATTGTCGCATTGAAATTGGGAAACAAAGAATCATAAAAGCCTGTTAAACTGAAGCATAAAAACCCAACACATCAAAGCATTATGGGATGGCACAGATGACTTGCATGGTATCCCTCCCTAGAAGCCTAGTAGACCTACCCTGAAGCTGACAACTGGGGTGGAGAGGGCTCAGATGGAAGTATCCCCTCCTCAGTCCTCCTCTGAGATGGCATCTGCCCAAAAAGGTTGCTGCTTTCCATGGGGGGTGAAGGGGACTGGGATGGGTAGCTGGTTGCAGAGGTGGCAAAGGCCATGTGGGGACGGAAGCTTGGGCTTGCCCTCCTGCTAGCCTGGCCTTTGGCAGGTGAGGAGGAGGGAGAGGATCTCCTTGAGAAGCTGGCTGTGGAAGGAGGAAGGAGGGTGATCTCAGACATCTCCGGAGGTATGGGAGGTTGGACAATGCTGGGACGAGGTCGGGGACGCACTAAGATCTCTGGGGAGCCCTGGTGAGAACTAAGAGGGCTCTGCGTCAGGGGTGAGAGTCGAGAGGGTTGGAGGACCACCTGATGTATTCCGGGATCCATTCTACGAACCTGCCTGGGGCTGAAACGAGGGGCGCTTTCGAACCACCGAGTGTCCAGGCTGCTGAATGTGCTAGGGACTATTCGTGCCATTTGTTCAGGGTAAGGTAAAACTGGCACACCCATACTGTGACTAGTATGCCTTAGCTGCCCTAGATGAGCCTCTTGCATTGCTATATGTCTGGCTGGGGAGCCACGAGGCCTGGCCTTACTAGGTGACTTCCCTGGGCGGCCCTTCGAAGCCTCCAGTGGTAGAACGGCTGGGTAGGTGGGCATCGGGAGAGGAGAGGGCTGGAAGGAACTAAGGGGAAGGACATGAGGAGGCGGAGGAGGAGGAGGCGGAGGTGGATAGGGAGAGTCGTGGCGGTGGAGGTGAAAAGGGCGTGGTGGGGGGAAAATAAAGTGGGGTCCCTCTAGACTTGCGAATGTGAAGTCCACTCCCTGCCATATCTCGGGAGAACGGGAAGAGGCGAGTGTCAAGGGAAGGGGGAAACCAGAGACGGCGTATTGTTGGTAATCACCATCCCCCATATCTTCGGGAATCATCGGGTGACCGAATGGACCTTCGGCAAGGTATGGAGGGGAGGACATAACAGAACTGAGTGGGCTTGTCTCAGGCATGTAGAAAGGAGGGGGATCGTGGTCTCTATGGCTGCCTAGGTATCCATAGAAAGCCCTGTGGTGGAGGGAGCTTCGGATTTGCCCTGTGGCCTGGAGCCGACTGCTCTCCATGATAGTCATACCTTCCAAGGGCCTCTGAAAGCGAGGGCTGTAGGCAGGAGGCCTCAGGTAGGACTCCTGGCTGGAGATGGGGGATATCTGGTGAGGCCTAAGTGTTGCCATGACTGGTGGTAAAGGCCTGGGGTCATCGTTCTCTTCATCCGACTGTCGGAATTCGGGGTAAAGGTCTGACTCCTCCACGAAGGGAAAGCCCTCGATTCTTCTGGGCTTAACAGACATTTCAGCGTCAGAGGGGTCCATTACAAAGCGTCCATCTGGTCCTCGACTAATTAGTTCAATTGGTGTTGTGGCTTCGGCTTCATGCTTGGAAATGCCGTACTTCTTGCTTATTATTGCTCTTTTGGTCTTCTTGTATAAAGATAATTCCTCTTTCCTCCCGGGGCTTGGGGGGATCTTCTTGAGGTGCAAGTCAAGGCCATCATCAGATGAGTCTGAGGGTGTCTCCTTCGAATGCATGCTCTCTGGACTCACCTTCCCCGATGACCTGTGGAGAGAAGAACACATAGAAGAGACACTGAATCCTCTCATCTGACATTTCTACAAGCATTTCATTTGATTCATTGACAAATATTAATATGTTGAGAGGACTCAACACATTAATTACAAAAAAAGAATACATGAACTATGATTTATAAAGCTGCATTGCATTGTATATACTGAGAATGATAGTGAAAAGCTTCCCAACAATCATGTGTAGATATTAGTCGAATGCCAACATGTACGCTTATGACAAATAAATGACTTAGTGTTACTTAATGCATGTATGTTTGTATGTATGTATGTAGTAGCTTGCATGAATGTACAAAGGGTTGCTGTCCTCATTTTGTAATATATTGTGTATTATGTCATATTGAAACCAGAATCACCATGAGCTCAAAACAAATGTGCCCACAGGGACAATACGATATATTGCTAGGTAGTGTAATCCCATCACTATGCTATTCACAGGTAATATATCTATGGTTCTAGATTCCTCCATTTGAATGTCATGTTATGAAGCACTTTCAATGGAACATATTCCTCAACAGGGAGAATCAACTGTCAATTAGTGGTTTTACAGCTTGTATTTATTTGTTTTGTTCTATTATTTCTTCTTCATACATATTTCATAAGCCATATGTGGGATATTAAATCAGGCCACTGGCTGTCTTGGCAGGCGGATAAATATGTTTTTAGTGTAGGTCATTATATTGAAGAAATAAATAAGAAACATATTGGTTGGTTTGGAGTCTAGTTCACAGAAGCACAGCTGAAAAGGTAATTTGGAAATGCTGTTTGGGAATGTTGTGTTGGTGCTGGAGCCAAAACAATATAATATAAATATAAAGTTTGTAAATTAAGTTTTAGGTCTCGGTACCTTGGCCACAGAATGGTGAGAGTGCGAGGTTACTTGAGCACAATCATTCATTACTTACATGTTTCTACTACAGTACAAGAAAAGGTAATTGTATTCTGTTTGGCCAATGGCAGTGTTTTCATGGTCACTTATCAAATTACTGATTTGAAAGGGCCATCTACCCAAAGGCCGAATTTACTTAAATCCTTAAAATCCAATTAAGATATCTCATTGTGGTAACACTCAGGCTTTCAGAGCCTTTAATCGATTTAGGTAGCTTTATCTGGACAGGTAACATACATCATTTCCACAATTGCTAGACTTTCCCATTTATATGTGTGTGCTGTAACCACTAGTCTCCCTCTTGTGGCGCAAATAGTAACTGCATGTGCTCGTATGATTGTTCAAGAAGGGAGGGAGAAGTCCCTGGAAGAGAGAAAAACCTTTCTGAAACAAAATGGCATGCATTCCAATTGTTGTGCATCAACATCATACTTGGCAAAGAACTGTGAGTACATTTTTAAATGCGTTTGGCATGGTCCATGGTCAAAGGCCTCCACTCCTGCGCACGAGCATGGCGGGGAGAAAGAGTGTCACTTAAGACATTACTGTGACAACCAAGTGCACTGAGGTTTCTGGAAGAAGCTTCAGTGAAAGCTCTTGCTCGAAGATTTGTTTGGTTAGGTCCTCCCTACTAAATAGCAAGGGAAGGCAGTCATGCTATACGCCATCCTAGATTACCAAAGTAACAGGTCGCTGGTGAGAATGGAGCTCTTCAACCTTTTCAATGTAAAAGGCAACAGCTCTTCATATTCACCAAGACGTGCACCGGTGTAGTCAAGATGGCTGGGAGAAGAGTGCAGGGCTTTCATGTAAAATCGGTGGCCGTAGAAGTCACTCTCGCTACCGACGCTTATAGAGTGCAATAAAATCCCTGATGACCAATTTGAGATTCCTACCCCGCAAGCCACTCCATGCACACCTAAGACCCATCACAGAGCAGATCCCAGATCTACATCCTACAAGTGTGCATCATGCTGCTGCTTGGAAGAGACATTATAAGGATCCACAAGGTGCGTGAACAGACCAGTAGCCCACATGACTCTCCGTACGCACAGAAGCTGGAACAAGGCTGGAACAAGGCTGGGTGATAGTTGGCATCATCTGTCCTCGGCGACGTCCACAAGCCAGAAGTAATAAGCACCTTCGACACCAACACAGTAGAGAACGGATGATAGTCTCTTTTCAAGCCATGCCCCCAAACACTATGTCATGAAAGAGAGGTATGACAGTGTCAGACCCTTATGTTTCCACACATCAGTCAGAGAGAGAGAGGCCTGCACGTGGAAAGGCAAAGAACAGATAGGGTGTGCTATATAGATAGATGATGACAAAATTGCTCCTTCATTTGAAGGCATGGCCTTTCTGAAGGTCATGGAGCAAGGGTGTTACAGCTAGACAGCTCCTCTGCTCTTCAGGATGCTGTCTGCCAAACAACAAAGCCTCAGGCATTGGGACCGTTTCAGGTCATTGCAAAGCTCCTTCAACAGGAAACCAGAGATGAAGGAACATTTCTTCACGTTCATGGAAAACATTCCAGTCATGAACATTCATTATCTCATTGAAGACGCTTGGTTAATGGCACCACTGCAAAGCAAGCTACACAGCGGATGTGCTCACACAGGTTAGGAACAGTCATATGCACTGTGCAAGAAGAAACATATGAGAAGGAGATACAGTGCATCAAAGAGCAAAGACCAATGCCAGAAGACAGCCCTCAAAGCCCCGAGGCCCTTCATTGATGAAAACGGCATCATGGAGGCAAGAATCGGACACTAGAAGCAGCACATCGTAATTCCTGGCCGTCATCATGTCGCCTCTCCAGACGCAAAGGAAGTGGAAGACTGATAAGTCAAACCGTATTGAAGGGAGCGTTTTGCTCATGAACGATGGATTGACTGGCCTGTAGGATGGATTAACGAAGCGTTTCCAAGCAAGGACCGAAGAGTCTGAAAGGTTGAAGTCAAGGTAGCCAGTCAGGAACTAAGGTGTTTTTCAGACCTGTGACAGAGGTCCTCCTGCTCCTTGTCTATTGTGCTTAGTCAGAAGACTGAGCACAAAGATAATAAGAATTGTTATTGGTATCCAGGGATACCAGACGGTAGTGTGCTGTAACCGCTAGTTCTTTATTCTTAAATTTTTTATTTGAGTATATCTTCTCGTGACACAAAAAGGAACTGCATGTTCCTATTCCATTTATAAGATTGTTTGATCTGCTTCTTATTATGAGCCGCCTGATAAAGCAACAAGACATGCTTTCACGTTGTAACAACACATGCTTTCATGTTGCTTTCTACATCCACACTATCTTCTCTATCATTTATCTTAATATGAGCATTGTTGGTATGTATTGAATTAATGTTTTATATTAATGTTTTTCATACTATTTTTATACCTTTTCAACATTTGTTATAGGCAATTTAATGTATGAATCAAGAGTGTAATGTAGTTAGCATTAGACACACTATTGTTATATTTTGGTTGTAGGCCTTTGTATATTTTATACAGTATTTTATATAAGGTTAATGCTGTATGCCATTTATCCACCGTCGATAAATAGATTTGTGTTATTGTGATTAAAATATGTATTTCTGACATGGGCATTGTGGTATTCTTTTTCTGTGATTTCACCCTATCCTGAACCTCATCAGTAAAACAAGTTGTCCAGACCATCTTGTCAAGCGTGATAATTTAAGGAGGGAGCTTAAATTGCCTGTTAAACTATACAAAGGGTTTTAGCGAGGACAGAATGAGCATGTCTCCAAGAGATACTAATCTACATGAAGAGGCCTCCAATATACCAGACAGACAGGTGAAGTGGACTTCATTTCTAACCCTTTCAGTGAGACATTTCTGTTGCGAATGACAAAGAAACAAACACTTTACCAGAAAAGAGGACATCGGAGTAGGATTCGTCACAGTCACTTTATTTAGTTATAAAACACAACACTGAGCGTGATTTGCACTTTCAAGCTGAATCGGTAAGGCTACTGTTTCTTGTTGCTCTGCTGTTAAAAGGTGAGGCTGTGTTTCAAAAGTATCCGCGTATAGAATAATTTCAGACTGTGTAATTGCAATATAGCATAATGAAATTGCCAGGGTGCAATGTTACTTCCAGGGATTGTAGCCTATCGCAAGATCTCCTTTGTCACGGAGCTGAGGGACTTCACAGAAATATTCAATTAATTCAGATAAATAAAAATAAATACTATTTTCCACATTTTCATATAATTCTGATATCAAACAAACATATGTTATCAATACTGTGATAATACATATACTTATATATCATGTAATTACAGACACTGCATAATGATATTTCAAGTATTCAAATATTATGTGCTGGCTCTTCTAACATTCCCTGAAAGATCACGACTTAAACACCACAATCTAATTTATCTGTTCTATTAATCATTCTTATTGTGAATACATATATACATTCATCATAATTTAATAATGCTTAGCTATACAACATATTTACCAAAACAGTATCTCAAACAATAACAATATCATCATTACACAGTAACTCTATAAAATGGTGTTATTAAAGAGATATCCTGTGCTTGCTACTCTATCATTAGCAGCTGTTGGCACTTACTATATGCACACAAATGCACTTGGAGGCATAGTATTTCAAGCAATTTGACAGAAAAGGGAAAAAGGGACTAGACATAGGGGAAAAAACATTGTGAGGGCAAGATTGAGGGAAAAGCATAGCACGTGTGTCAAATATATAAGAGGAAAGAAAGGGGATTAGTGAAACTCTTGGTCTGTACTAAACCTAACATGTCTTTAATTATTTTGTGAGATATGCATCATAAGAGTGGTGCCATGCTTTGTTATTTAATCAAGAAAAAGTAGCTAAGAAGATTTACTCAGTGTCTGAATCTTCATCATATTTATATTTTCCAATTATATATATATATATATATAATCAATATTTGATTGCACACCCAAACAAAAGAGTATCCTTACACCTGGAGGGAAGGAGCCACCAGACACAGATCCATAAAAACAGAACTCTCATAAGGAAATCCCCAAGTGGTTTGCTTTGCAGACCAGAAGCATGCAGCCAGTAATGGCAGCTATTACTAACGTAAGGATCCACATCCGGGAAACCAAGGGTCAGGGAGGGTGAATGGGGGTTAGTGAGAGAGAGAGAGAGAGAGAGAGAGAGAGAGAGAGAGAGAGAGAGAGAGAGAGAGAGAGAGAGAGAGAGAG
>JAOPJH010000124.1:9050262-9063787 GCA_027122575.1 Merluccius polylepis | reverse complement strand
AGACAGACAGACAGAAAGACAGAGAGAGAGAGAGAGAGAGAGACAGACAGACAGAAAGACAGAGAGAGAGAGAGAGAGAGAGAGAGAGAGAGAGAGAGAGAGACCGAGAGAGAAAGAGAGAGACAGAGACAGAGACCGAGAGAGAAAGAGAAAGATAGAGAGAGAAATAAAGAAAAGCAAACAGTAAATGGGAAATCAAAAAAGAAAGAAAGTAAAATCAAGGCGAGATCAGCAGTTTTGTGGCATTTTGTTCACAGGCAGGCCTGCTCTCCGAGGAAGAACTGGGTCGGCGGAGAAAGTTCTGCAAGTGCACCTTAAAATAATAGGAAAGAAACAAGACGACTGCTGCGGTGCTTAAGGAGAAACCGGCGTGTCAAACCGGGACCGTGGGAACGTCTAGACTCATGAAATGTTCGTTCATCATTTTTGGGGGGGAGTTACGTTACCTACGCTCGCTCGTCGCAAATTGCACATTGTGGTGTCCCCGTGTTTCGTTCTTTCGATTTGAAGCGTGCGTTTTATTGTTTCCTTTTGAAGTGTGTGCAACATTTTATAGTGACGGTAATTAAACCACCCGAATGGAAGTAATGACTGGTTCAGTCGCTAGCATAATTTAGCATAATGTAGCACGCTCTCCCACAACCTATACATCACAAGCTGTTCCAATGCCAACGGGGGTTATGTGGCTGAAATGCTGAGACTCATCCGATGTGTTAAACAATCTCCAAGTGTAACTTTAGTTTGAATATGCGGGAGGGTAGGAAGCCGTTTCACTTGTCATCATGCTACATTAACGAAGGGATAATAACCCTGATCTCATTAACGTTGGATGGGTTTTTTTAAGCCTTCTAGCCCATCCAATGAATTTCCGTCTTACGTAGCAACACCAAACCACCGAACATTTCAGGGTACCCTTTTTTAAAAAGAACAAAAGGTCACAATCACTTTTCTTGACTTTGAATAACTACGAATGCTATGAATAACTAATAAATAAGAGAGCGGGACGTCAACTTAACGTTCAATGACATCTCCGCACACAGTAAGCACATGCTTGCATTCTTGCAGACACGGATGTCTTTTACAGGCTACCATCTTCATAGCAAGTAATGTGTTTAAGTGCAACCCCCAACACCTAAAGAAAAATGAAGACGTCTCTGGCCGTACCACTACAGCTAACACGACATTCCCAGTAATATCTTTAGGCCTCATCGTGTACAGACCAGGGTTGATGAGCAGAGAGCTGTGGGGTGCTAGTCAGACGTCACGGATGGATATGAGCTGATGTGCTGCGGGGCCACAAGGGTTTTGGCGTAGTCTAGTGTGTCGTTTACCATGGCAACCAGTGTACCAACCTATGTCACAACAACCGGTGTCCCTCGATGTCTCCGCATCGGTTTGTATATGTGCACAGTGTGTGTGTGTGTGTGTGTGTGTGTGTGTGTGTGTGTGTGTGCTATAAGTGACGAGATGCATGCTTCAACAGCAGGGTGAGCTGACTATGCGTGTGTGCAGCATATGTGGCTGGAGCAGTTCTTGAGATGCGAGAAGTTCTGTGAAATGTGCAGAACATCTCATCCCACTGACTGTGTGACTCACATACGATAGAGGATGACTATTATGGACCTCGCAGCACCGTTTTCGTTTAGCTGGGACCAAAACGCCACAGTGAGTATTATCCACTGCTTGTGGACATGAACGTCAGCAGCCCTTCGAATGGTCGGTCGATGGCTACTTAAGCATATACTGCGGACACCTACGCAATAAACACTATCTAGAGACTTAATGTCCTGTGGTTGCTGGGAATTATGCCAGGTCAGCTCAGCATTTAACAGAACAGATTTTAAAAAATGTGTGCGATGTACAAAAACATACTGCTAATTAATATCCATCGTTGAGTGAACACTAAACGCGGCCGCACTTCAGTGGCTGGGGTGTCGTTCTAAAACAGTATAGGTGGGCACTCAAGATGTTGAGCATTGCTGGAAGTTATATCTTGGAGGCGTTGGCTAGTGTCAGAACAGAAAACATCGGGTTGTATTTTTGTATTCATTTTTAAAACACACGACAGCTACTTCCACAGCTATTTGTATGTCATTCACCGTATTAATCACATATGTTTTCAGACATCCTGTATGTTTTCAGACACATTCAGAGGCCGGGCTGCTGGACGCTTACCGTTGACGGTCAGGTGCACCCAGCTGCCGTTGTTGAAGGTGTCATAATGCTGCTCCAGCATCAGCACCTTGCACTCGTACCAGCCCTGGTCTTCGGAGCGCACTTTCTCTATCCGCAGGGAAGACTTGCCGTGCAGACTCGCCCGGCCTGCGGTGAGTGCGGAAAAGTGTGAGAGGAAAGAGAGAGAAATAGCGAGAAACAGAGACAGGGAGAGATGATGGATGGAGAGAGAGAGAGGGATGACAATTAATCAATAGATCTTTAATAATATCGGAGCAGATTCACAAGTTTAAAATAACCCTCACCATTTGGACAAGGCCTGCAGGCCTGCAAACCTCCACTTGCGTTTACTGAGAGTGAAGTGGCGCCACAGAGTGTAACTCGGACGATGTCAACAAGATTAGGTTTGACTCCCTGGACCCCAAACAGTGCTGTGTTCTGGAGGATTAAGTGAGTTTACAACTCCTGGTGACACATTGCTGATGGATGCATGGGAAGGGGTTCGGTACCCCAAAAGTTTTGCACTCAATTTTAACTTTCTTTCTGTGGGGGATGAAGAATGGGGATTGGATGAGGCCATGCTCATACAAACAGTTTGGCGATGCGTTGCGCAACCAGCAGGTGTTAAATAATGACAACAACAAGATGACGTATTGGCTGTCAGTCACGCCGGGCATGATTGATACTCCCAAAGCACAAAGTTGTCATTTGTGTTGAGTTAAAAAAAAACGTTAGTATTAACATCCAATTGTTGCCTCTTCAATAGTCAAGTCAAAAAAATGTACCTCCCTTTAAATCGCTGGGAAAGAATTGTTGAGCTTAATAAAAAATGGCTTGCGATTATGAAGAGATGAAAGAGACGAAAACGCCTTTCCACACCAAAACCTGCCACTCAAGCCCTGACCGCCACACCCTGCTGTCTCCGACAATGATGTGAGTGATGACTTCCGTTTAGACCTGTGCCAAGGAAGGTCATTACTTCCTGTGGCGGTACAACAGTGGCCAACATAACGACATCAGAGCCCATTTGGGTTACCTTCTATCAAGACAGATTCACAGCATATTTTGAAATTGACTAGGACTAGAGGAATTAAGGAATAGCTTTTTCTAATGCGAATGCTGCTGTTTCCCCTGGGCAATCCTGGCATCCAGATCATAACAGATGGTGGCTGGCAATATGGGCTAAACAAAGGGCTTTCCGGCAGCACATACCAGCTCAAAAATAAAACGTCAGCATTATCAAAGCCTGACTATCCCTTATTAATCCTCTGCCGTGCTTCTATCCTCTCCACTTAGGGAATACTCCTGACTTCTCCAAATCCCTTGCACGCTACTAAAAGGTAAATGTAACAGTATGTGTAGACGTGGGAGCAATGAAATCTCTCTCCAGAACCTTTAAGAAGAATGTAGTTGTTAACTCGATTGGCTGTGGCCAGTTGCTTTAGCGGTTAAGGATTTCGACTTCTCAAAACTCCTGGGGTTTCTGGTTCACACCCTACAGGGCCAGAATCTGAAAATAGCTGTTACATCGTGCATTGGTGCTGGTGCAAGGTGAGTGCACTAGAGGTAAATGCAGCGGTACAGTGGCAGTAGAACCACAATGTTGAGGGCGTCAAGACCGATGTGGTGGAAAACCCTTCCTACTAACGGGAATGATGATGTTTTTAAATAATATTTCACATCCAGGGGACCGCAAACAATAGTACCAAGTGTGCCATGGAAATAATTCATGAGTTTTTACTCAAGGCTCACCACACTCGAGATTGTGATCCTACATGCCATCCACTGTAGCTCTAGTGTTTTTCTTACCATAAGTTACATCACGTTCAAGTTAAACAATAAAAATAAATTTTAATTTTAATTAAATTCAAAAAACGTACTTTCCCTGCATTATTTAACCGGGGATGCCCACCTGCTAGTCCAAAAATCCCCCGTTGTCTTCATTCTACTTATGGTCTTGTTTAAGGCTTAACTCTTACTTGTTCACTTGCAATGAGTATAAAGCACCACTAATGTGCTGTATACATGGACCTGCTGAAAGGGACACTTCTGCCATCATGTGCACTGCAAATAGTCTATAATTACTGTTGCCTAGTATAGTATAGTGAAGCCACTAGGAGCTTTCTCTATTCCAAAAACGTTTCTTTTTTTAACGTCAGGCACAGACAATTTCAGACTTAGGTAACTCATGCCGTGAGTGAAAGTCTTTAGCGAACCGAGGACGGGGTGAAATAGTGTGGCAAACTATTCACTCATACTGAATGAGGGAAACTCATACTGTTCATCCTGTTCTATAAAAGTAAACACATGGCAATGCCATTTCATTAGGTATTTCTTGAGGGGAACAATTTCAGCCTTTTTTGTGTACCGTTCCACTCAGCGACTACATCCCACGCTGCTATAAAGCTCAGAAGAGCAATTTCTCATTTCAACTTTTAAATACACATAATGTAGCGGCAAAGCTGACTTTCAGACACATTATAATGCTTGAGGGAAGCACCCCCCCCCACACACACACACACACACACCTTTTTTTCAGGGGGACTAGATGATAAACTGTCTACTGTCACATTACAAGGCCAATAGATACTAACAAGAATGTATTCACCGGCCAAATAGGAAAGCTGGGGATTAGGCCATGTAAGGACCTACACAGGCCACACTAGAGGACAGGAATGTTATAAAGTCATATATCTAGTACTGAGAAATGACTAAAAGAAAATGACTAGAAGATGAAACAATGCAATATACAAGACAACCGTGCATAGACACAATTAATGAAGTGTATATTTCATGTTTAGATTGTTGCTAAATTAAGCTTGGATGGATTAGTTTGTGTGTTGTTGTTTTTTTATAAGCCCTGTGTGGAGCCCAGCTCATCTTTCTATACAGCAAAGACCCATTCAATTCCAGATTTATTTTCTCTCCTCTCACGTATGCCCTTTTCTGTCTCGGGTTATCCAGGGGCCGGTTGTAACTACCCCATAGCTTCATCTGATAGTGTTTAACGTTGCCCTGTTTGTATCGTGTCAGTAGCTGTAGTAACTCATTTGTATGTGGAGAGTTGCGAACGCCAAAGGGCAGCAAATAACCGGCAGCCAGCAGGACGTTCCTCACTCAGCTAATTAAGGAACAAGTCCAGCTGTTCCTCCAATAAAAAATCTATTCTGTCAGCTTTCTTGTCTTCGTATCTCTTCCATCAACTCCCCGTTGTCACCCAATTACAGCACGTGACAGACGCCCACTCTTCATGATTGGCACAAACGAAGATGTCATGAGATGAGTGGCCCAGGGTGCGGGAGGATTGACAGGGGTGTCAAGTTGCTTTAAGTGCTTTAAGTGCCGAAACTGTATCTATTTTTTCATGATGTTTTTTACCAAAGCCTTGCCAGACACAATTCTTGTTTGTGTTATTTGTGTGCAACCGTATGTTCAAGCAAATAATGAATTCAATTCAATTCGAATAACTTCAAATAATGTCCAAGGTCGGAGTGCATTGAGACATGTGAGACAACAAAGTACAAGACAACAATTGCATGTTAAATGCAGTGTAAAATGTGCAGTACAAAGGGCCACTGAATCGCTAAAAAATGCAGTTGGGGACAAAACCTTTTGTGTCTGGCGCTATTGCGTGACCCTTTTTCCGTCTGCTATGAATGCTGCTGGGTGAATCTTGGTCCAGTCCAGTGATTTTGCTACTCACGCGGGTGATCTGGTTGAGAGGGTTGAGGTGGATGCTGCTCATGGAACCAAACCAGGCGGTTATGCTAAACGGGACGGTGGACAAATAAAACAGCCGTACTATGTTTGTACGGATCATGTTTTGCTTCGTTGAAAGACGTCTTCTTGGGAAGGTTTGCTTTAGATCTATGCCTGGAACTAAATAAATGGAGAAATAAATAATAAATAATCCTTGAAGGTTAGACAGAAAAGGGACGGTGCAGATTTATAAGCTTTAGCAGATGTCTGTGGGGACTCGCTGCTTTAAAATGTCACCTTTCTTTAGTTCTGGAAAGGAGGATCCATAGGAGCACAGGACTGCGGCGGTGCTGCCCACTACCTTAACTTTTTCTCCACCATTTGTACAACTAAATTTTTCTTCCACTTCCTTGAAGAGCCAAGCTACATCCTTGTACCCAAAACAGACCGGCCCCTTTAACCTTTTCCCTGCATAATCTTATTTCCGGTAAAGTGCAAAGGAGATCAAAGAAACAATGAGTAACAGAGACCAAGGGCAAATGCATACCAGAGTCTTACAGTTGGCTTTGTGAACGCCAACTGCGGAAATGGCTAACTCCGGAAATCGTTCTTTTCAGATAGCCTGCTAATCTAAAGTGATCACAATGCATGTCTTTATGAGAGTTCATCCCAGCTGGCCCGGATCTCAACCTCTGTATTTGCTCTAATGATGATGACGTATAACTGTTGCATAGAAGCTGGATGCAGGATTTGAATCGGCAGTACATCTTTAAAAAGGTCATGTGACACAATACGCTCTTTCTAAGTGTAGCAGAGCACTGTGACGGGTAGCAGCACTTTAACATTGAATATTAAGTGGCTTTCAATGGAGTCAAAAAACACTGCATCTCAATGTGTGTGTGTGGGGGGGGTGTCATTTTATAGGGACTTTCATAGCAATACTATAGGGAGGAAATTGCTCATATTGTTCACAAGTTCATATAGATATATATTTTGAGAAGGAGAAACGTTGGCATTTATTGGACCAGCCAAGAACAAGTGATTGGACTTATTCTTTATTTGCAAATAAAAATCCCAGTATAGACATAAATTATATTGTGGTTCAACAAGCTATACCCTTTACATTATATGAGATGGATGATAGTAAGTATAGCTCTTAAGGAAATCTGTAATCTATTAACATAACCTGTTCTTTGCTTTTCTTGTAGCTGCTCATAATAAGCCATTTCCGGTGAGAAAGTGAGCATCTTGGATACAGCAGGATACCAGCAAGTATGTGTATTTGCTTGACAAATGCTGACAAAAGTTGAATAATTGAGGTTGTTTATGCTTACCGACAGGATAGCTAAAAGGTGTAAAGGGCACTTTAATAGGATACCTACTCCTTTATCTGATGCCAACTCTGGCTGCCAGTCATATATTGACTAATGTCAACTTGTACATTAAATGCTAAGAGTACAATGCCAAATAATGTGATTCACTAGAATGGGGTTTCCATGTACAAGATACATTTTTATTTTTACTAAAAGTTAAGGATGGAAAGTCCTGTGCGCTTTTAGCTAGGCTAAAGGTGTCATACAGAAAACACATGAAAGATCACTATTGTCACATTACCTTAACTGTCCCTCCTGTTTGCTTAACAGTGGATTTATTATATTTTGCATTAACTTTAGCTGTGAACACAAGTAGTAGTAGAACTGAGAGTATAACTTTAAAGACAAAAACTTTAAAGACAAAAAGACACTAAGACAACGTATAGAAATCTATTGTCAGTGGCAGCGCCACGGTAACTCAATTTGAGAAAATACCCATTTAAGTTCTCACAGGAGCAGAACATCGTTGTATTTTAATTACTACTTGAATATAAATTGTCAGAGAAAGTGATCTAAAATGCCATTACCAATTCCATTATCCGAAAGGCAACATCAGGGCCCTAGCTGTTTGCATTGTTCTTGGTCCCATTAGAGAAATAATTGATTCAAGAAGAAGAAAGCAACAATTTGAAAACAAATCAGAACGATAAGGGGTTCCAGATGACCTATAAACGATTATAAGTAAAGCGAGAGACAGTAGTGTATTGATGTTACCACAGGATATTTGTGGTGGTGGAGGTAATATTAGCTACTATACCAGCTTGTGTAAAGGTGCCACAGGTAAGATATAAGTGCTATAATTTGAGGGTAATTTGTTAGAAAAGTCATAGCCATGCTTCAGCTATTAGTGAGTAAAATGCTCTGTGAGAATATCTGTTGCACTTGACTGCACCTGCACCTGACCATTTAGATCGCTCACGGCTAATTCTGACCAATCAGGGCATCTCTTCTGTGAAGCGTTTGGGGAATCCATCTTGCCTGTCAATCACATGCGTCTCAGCGTTATCATAGGGTTGTTCAATTAAAAAAATGTGCTCTCTTTTGATCTTATTTGCTTTTACTATTTACAACTCTCAAGTATTACCTACAGCTGTTTTAAAAACCAAAACTGAACAAGCCACTGGTCAAGCCAATCAAATCAGTGTAAATGTATTACTTATAGGCTAATCCTTGAATTGTGCAAATACCTTCCTCTGATCTCCTTCAGCAGATAAAACAAAAACCCACACTGCCAACTGACCATTACAACATTTAAGGCTAAAAGATGTAACAGTTAGGGTTAGGGTTAGATTTTTGGCATTGAAAAAACAGGTCTGGGGAGATCCGATCACAACTTGCCCGCTGAAAATAAAAGGTGTTAATGGTTCCTAGATGCATTAAGGTCCAATAACAATGACCTTGCTGTGCCCACGGTGTCAGTGTAATGTGAACCACTATGTCCACCACTGACAACTGTGTCCATGTACTTGAGACAGTACGTCCCTTGCAAAAGCAAGGGACTCGCTGCACACCTCACTGACATTTCCCAGGGTGAAAGGAAGAAGACGACGGGGCTTACCGGCGTACTCGGGGTCCACATGCGGTGGGTAGAAGCGGAAGTTGATAAAGAAGGGGATGGGCATCCCATACTTGAACCACTCCACCACGTAGGGCTGACCGTTCAGGGGGTGGGGCACGTCGCATCCCAGGATGACGATGTTGCCCGCGCGCGCCGTCACAAACTGGGGCTCCTCCTGCACTCCGCGGGGGGCACCTGGGGTGAAGGCATGGGGTTTCTGGGTCAAAAATAATCGCGAGGGGTTTTGTTGCTCGTGCTCACAGCTGAAGGGTTCTGGGTTTTATCCCCCCCCCCCCAAATGTGCCGAGCCTACCTACAGGCATCCATGAGCAAGCTGCCCAACCCCTACCTGCTCCTCTTAAATACCATCATTGTCCGCCATCGTCAGCCAATATATACCATTGGCGCTATCATTATATTTTTTGTTTATGTTTATATTAATAATTGAAGAATTGCAAGCATCTGGGTTTATTAGAATGACATAAACAACAAGTTGGAACACTTCCAATGATATCACCGTCATGAATGTGGTCATCACAGGAGTTATAAGCTGATATGATATGCATATTTTAGGTTGAAATTCTCAACAGAGTGGGCAGTAGTTTCATAACGTGCATCTGTGAGGTGTATCTAACTCATGAGGTAAGTTGATTTTTATGCAAGTCTCTCCTAAATTACTAATTAGTAAATAGTACTGAGAAAAGTGGTTTGGGTAAGAGTGCCACACATTTCCCAGTATCCCAAGCACAGACCCTTCGAGTGTTTTGAGGATCTGTGGTATATAACTCTGGCAGTGTTGGCAGTTGGGCTAGATAAGACCAGCATATAGTTAACCAAAAAAAAAGGCAAATAAATATTTGAATATTAAAACTTACAAGGAATATCCATCCAGTGTGGCTAATGTCTCATGGGGGTATTTAGAGATCATGAAGGCATCAGAATCTGCTTCAACAGTACATTTTTTAGCTAGCTCACCTGAGGCAGTCTACAAAAGCTACGAAAGAGGCAGCACAACAGTGATGGATCAAACGTTTCTCCGGTTGTTTGTACACCTTTAGCCTTTTCAGAAGAACGTAATCAATTAGTTTAGCAATGAGCAAACCCCACTGAAACATTTGGAGCATCGATCCCAGGCTAATTACTGTGTAGCTTGTCTTTATGTCCGGAGATGCGGTGTGGTAGCATTTTACACGTCAATATGGCTCAAATACACTCATGTTTGCCTCGGCCTTGTAAAGATGGCCATAAACGTCAGGTTTATTTGAGAACAGATGATGTGCCTACAGATTTCTAGTATTTGATCAAGTTCATCGTGTCCTTGAAGGCAAATAAAGGAATAGCATATCCTGCTAGACTAGTGGATAACTCTGGAAGGATCATGGTTTAGTGTCATTATGTGCTCACTCCCTTATGTCAATTCTAATTCCTCTTGCCATTTTTATTACACAATCTTGCACATCACAGAGTGGTCCAGCCACCCGATGTGCCGTTGAAGAGGTTCCAAAGCACAAACGGTATAAACTGTTGGGAGCCATTTCATCATTGTATTTGCATTGGATGCACTTTCAGGACTGAAGTGCATTTGGACCTTGTTCACATCCATATCTTTATGAGAAGCTACTATGCCACTGCACGAGCTAGCTGGTGTTTCTATATCTAGGAGACAATACAATTGGACTATAACTGACATGGTGCACAAGTACAGCATATGATTTTAATTCAAGCATCAACCTCTTGTCTTCGCAAAAGACGCTGGACAGGTGTGGGCGAAAAAACACGCCCTATGCCACTTCCAGAAAAAAAATTGTATTTGGGAAATAGGCTATTTCCCAAATATACTGGTCAGATGAAATCTGTACCACAAACTATAAACCTAAATGATACATTAGAATGGGATGTTGTTCTGAAATGTGTTACTTCATTTTGTTTCAGTGAGGTCGACATTTACATGTAAATCCCCTGCATAGCCATGTATGAAAGTAGGTAAGAAGACCTTCAGCAGCAACAATCCTGCCATGGACCATTGAAAGGAGTGCAGATCAACTGTTGATTAACACTGAACAGGCGTGTCTTGACGCACACTCATTCGGTGAATATTCATGTGTCCAAAAACAGTTGTAATCTCAATGAATGTTAAATGAAAAACACGCAGTGACTTTAGGCTGCTCCTTACATATGGATTCCATGGGATCGGCTTTGTATGAATCCACATGAACGGGGCCCTGCTTCTTTTCCCTACTGGCTGTCCCAAGTCCGTTTGGTGCAATAAAGAGGGATGATGAAAGCATTGCATGCTATCTGTCGCCTGCGAGGAGCAAGTAGGAGCAGGGTAAAGATCAAGAGGGCCACCATCTTTAAAACCCTACATCAGGAACTTACAGTATCGCTCTCTACACACTACGATAAAAGCACATATTAATTATCAATGACATTCATTACATCAAGGTCCATTCAGGCATCCAGACATGTTACTTAGGTCTGATTGGTGAGGAACAAAACAAGACACATTGACACTATGCAACAAAGAGTTTCTGTTCAAGGGGCAAAACATTTGACTGAGGTTTCAATATGGTACACAGACGCACGGTACATTGGGATTCACTCTGCAAGATTACTTCCAACGATCACGATGGAAAGACCTTATCAAAAGGTGAATGTGCAACTTCAATGATTCATGCCCTACCAATATGCATGAATCATGCAAGTTATTAATAACAACTACAAGTGAGGTTAAGGGGGACATTTCTATTTAGACCTACAGTCACCTTGCAACAAGACTATGAATTATAAGCCATGTATAATTGCTTCATACATGGCGAGGACGTTTCTTTCTTTTGAAAGCCGGCAGATTGATGATGTAATGTGCGTGTGTGCGCTCTCATGCTTTCTGCGAGAGTATAATAATGGAGTCTGAGCATGAACACAAGTGCTTTTCCCAGTAGCTTTTCCCTGGTTCCCTCTCTCCCTCACTCGCTCTCTCCATCTCTCTCTGATACCCACACAGAAACACCATAGAGACACACACACACACACCCTCAAGCGGCACCATGTGTTGATTGGCTGCTGGTGACATCACCACAGAAGGCGCAAAAACAGCCCCCTTGGAAGGTATGACTTCACTGTTTATACTGGAGAGAGAGAGAGAGAGAGAGAGAGAGAGAGAGAGAGAGAGAGAGAGAGAGAGAGAGAGAGAGAGAGAGAGAGAGAGACATTGGGGATGGAAGGATAGGTTATGCTTATCCTCTCCCCCCCCCCCCCAAGGATTGAGCTCATTTACAAAGAAAGGTCCTGGAGAATTGGGAGGGGTGGGGGGAGTGTCACATGGGGTAACTACAGAGGTGCACGCACTACCGACCCAGTGGTGTGCAAGACCTGGCTGGCAGGGTTCGCATGGAAAAGAGATCATAGTAATCTCAGGGTGCCATCTGTGTCACGCATGCAAGGCTAGCCTCGATCTATGAACTCAACGGCAATGGATTGGAACCTGCCTGTATCAAGTTAATACATTGATGAGCTAATGTTTCTACTTGTACTTCTTTTTTTTATATAAATAAATGAATGCAAAGCTTAATGGTATATCATATATCATACACAAAAGGGAATTGAAATTTGCTTCCCTCAAAAAGCAAAAGAAACCAACAAACATATCAGTACTTTTGTTACTGTCACAAAATGGTGTATGTGTTACAGTAATGTGTTCATATTTTTGACTGATGTGAATGGAGGTTTGGCTGCCAGCCGATGCCAATGTCCGCTGTGAACCTGAAGCTATCCATGAGCAAGATGTCTAAACACTGCATGTTTGTCTTCTACGTAGCCCTTTCCTGGCCCCTGTCCTCTCTCTCAACTATCTCCTGCTAGATGCTTGGCAACACTTCTGCTGTGACAACTGGCACCCTCTGCGAAAGTGACTTCCACAATGAAAAATATATGACATTTTTACACAATGCAGCATAAAACATTGACACATTGAGAAGGTTCAGCACTATCGCATAGCTCATTATACTTGCAGCTAAAGTAGTACAACTGTGGGGGAAGAAACAGTCAAACCACAAGAGTAAGCATGAGGGCCGGGGACTTCTAGAAGTTGCAGTTGTGTAGCACTTCACCGAGCTTAACAAGATGAACTACAATGGTAGTGTTTGTGTGTGAGTGTGTGCGTGTGCGCGTGTGCATGTGTGCGTGTGGAAAAAAGAGAAGGCAAATTAAAGCCAACTTCAGAGAAATAATGAAAGCAAAGCTAATGTCAGTTGTCATGTCAGTCAGCTTGGATGAGAACTTTGGTTTTGGAGGTTCTTGTCCCATTAAATATAATAGTGTTATACCATGGCCCGGGTGAATACTCGATACTGATTGGCTTTCAATACATCCACAGCCAGGACGCAAGCAGCCTCTTCACCGGTCTGAAAATGAATGCGCTGAATGAAATGTTACTGTCAAATTGTAAAAGTAACGGTCAAATTGGACCGGACTCGGGGGACTATGTTTACAAAGCTTCCCCGTTACCATGTCAGTACTAAGATCGTCTCTATGTACCGGAGTGATAAGCTAACGTTGCCATGTCGTTACCAAAGTCGTCTCTATTTACTGGAGAAATAAAGTAACGTTGCCATGTCGTTACTAAGAACATCTCTATTTACTGAAGTAATAAGGTAACGTTGCCATGTCGTTACTAAGATCGTCTCTATTTACTGGAGTAATAAGGTAACGTTGCCATGTC
>JAOPJH010000124.1:8986909-9006878 GCA_027122575.1 Merluccius polylepis | reverse complement strand
TTTCTAAATAAATTATTGTTTTTTTTTTTTTTGGTTATACTAACTTAGTCTTTGGCGTGGGGGGGGGGGGCGCCCTCCACAGATGTCAGTGGCTCCTAAAATATTCAACACACATGAAAGCAGGGGCAACAAATAATTCATTGAGAAAATAAAGAAGAACAGTAGAAAACACCAGAACAAAAGGCTTTCAGTCAACGGGGGTAAAGTTTACAGGAGCTCAGTGTGTGTGTGTGTGTGCCTTTTGTGGGTGGGGAACTAGAGTGAAAACAAGCAAGAATGTACCCCTCCCTAACTCATGCACACACACACACACACACACACCCTTTGACTCACAAATTGACACACACACACGCACACTCCACCCACAAAGTTTGGCCCAGACGTCCCTCAGTATCAGTCACCTATTGTGGTTTGATCCGGGTCCGGGCTAGAACGACGATCTTATGGCTTCATGAACCTCGTTCCACCACACTTGGGAAGCTCCATCTCTTGGCCTGACGAGTGCCTCTTACTGCCCCCCACACCCCCCCCCCCAGTCGTGCCAGCACTGGGCCTAATAAACCCACCCCATACATCCCTCTCTCTCTATGTCTCTCCCCCACGAAGGTCATTCATGCGGAATTGACACAACAACATCTCTCCACTTGTCCCCATTCCAGATCATATGTGTACATGGTATTGTCTGTGGGGGGGCCTCCAGCAGCGCCTAGGGGCCACAAAAATACCAATAGCGGACAAAGCGCTGGTATTTCACTTTTGAGACACAAGTAGAACAGACACAGTAATATGTGCAAAACATATGCTTGCTGTGACGTATGTGTGGGCTTCTTGTGGAGCCACAGTGTTATGCTGGGAGGCCCGCCCGGCGCCATGCCCTTCTCCCCCACTGGGCACTGGCCACTGGTGACCCCATTCCCTGGAATTGATGGCATAATCGTCTCCGGCGTGACTAATATTAATGTAATCGACTGGAAACAACACAGCTATACTGTGTTTGCGCATTATTATACGGTTCAAATTCCGTATTATTCGGGATAAGTCACTAACAAAGCCGTATAAAAAACCCTGTCTTGGATCTGGGATTTCTTTGGGCAGGTCTGGGTTTGTTATTTCTTATATAGATGTTACGCTTTTAATCTCCCCAGTATTCGCTGGAGAAGGTGAAGAAAATCACCAGCGAATACTGTGGAGATCTTCTTTACAGTGGTGGATTAAGCAAGGTTGAAACGTGTGATGTACTTGCTAAACTCTGAAGTGAGAGTAAGTCGATTTTTTTTTTTGTCATCAAACACAGAGGCAGCACATCCCCGCTCCCACTCAGCTGTTGCCAGGCGTAAAGACATCAAGAGTGCTCTTTTTTAGGGCCGTCGGCTGTCCCCCTCAACCCAAACAAGCGCGCCCTTCGTTTGTCTTCTCTACCACAACAGCGTCCCGCTGTAACATCCGGCCTACCTCCAACCTCCAGCCCCCGCGTCACTTTCTTTATGAGCCCAGTCGTAGGCCGCCATAACTGACGCTGCAGCTTCACAACACATAGACAGACAGGCTTGCGCGTCGGGGGGGAGGGGGCAGGGCGGTCAGGCTTGGCATGGCGCGGCTCTGGTCGGTCGGGCGGTGGGCTCTGATGCATGTGTCTGGTATTTCCCACGGAAACCCATTGTAGGATTCTTGCCCCCCCCCCCCCCCAGAGCAGGTGATGGCGGTGAGGGTCCGGGCTGGGGGGTCACGGGAGGCATGAGGCATCAGATGGTTTTTCTTTACCCCATTTTTTTCCTGCCCCATCCCCACCCAGCTGTTGCTGTTTGGCGCGAGCATTCCCCGCGCGACCACTCAGGCTGCCTATGCAAACTATTTGCGGCGAAGGTATGCACATTGTGCACATTTGCTGTCTAAGGGTGGCGTGGGCTGATTGTCGGGGCGGGTGGGGGGGGGGATGCGGGGGAGTGGGCATCTAACCCTGTTCATTTCACGCCATTGATGTCTCAATGTTATTTTCTTAAATATTTTAGATGTTGACACACAGTGGTTAGGACAGGTGGGGAGGAGCGGTTTCTAGTCAACAAAAAATCAAGAACGAAAAGCCATGATTAATTTTGTTTGGATCTGTCTTCCAGAAAGTTTCATGAGTTTGGTATGTGGGTTGTGAAGAACAACAACCTCCACCCTTTGGACTTACTTTTCAGATAAACTTTTCAACTTCTTTAAAAACAGAACTGAAAACCCATTTCAACATAAATCATTTATGTAGAAATTGGTTCTGATGTCAATTGTGTGTCTTCATTGGATAGTAGCCACATTTTGAACTCTATTTTCAAGGAAAGCTATTAATACCCGATGTGAAAGTGATTGGATTCACAAGCTGTTGGCTTTCTCCATCTACTAAGTCTTGTGGTTGCAACACAAGGGGCATTGGGAAAGTGACCCTTGCCCCCCTGTCACAACCCACGCCTGTGCAAGCTTCCCTTCACCTGTGACGGTTTGTCCCCACATGGTCACACAAGTGACCTTACATTCTGCACTCCCATGGGTGTACACCCATCGGGTGCTTACTCAGGAACAATGCGCACGTGGGAATTGCCTCCCACAGCATTGCACACAAAAAGGCCCAGGCCGGTTGCCAGAGATGGCAGGATTGGGGACCCTGCTGGCCGGCGTGATATTGAGAGGAAGTCTTTTGTCCAAGTGTAAATCTTGAGTGACTCTCCAACGTGTTTGACCGCTGACAGCAGGGATTGGTGGAATATTGACTCTATGGCTGCAGCTAACGATTATTTTCGTAATCGATTAATCTAACGATATTTTTTTCTGATTAATCATTTAGTCTAGAAAATGTCAAATATCCAAAGTGATGTCTTATATTTGCTTACTTTATTTGACAAGCAGCTAAGAAAATTTTATAATGATCCATGAACCAAACATTTGAATTTCAAATGTTTGGATCTGTACTTGACCAAAATGATTAATCGATTATAAAAATGTGATTTGATTAATTTTCTGTCAATAAACGAATAGATGAATCAACTAATCATTGCTCTGCTTTGTTATTAACAGAAGCTGCCTCACTCTTTGGGGTTGTATATGGATATGGGAAGTAAAGCAAACATTGAATGGTTATTGGTTGTGTGATTTACAGACTATTAAAGTCAATTGAATTAAGGTATGCGCCTACCAAACATACACAGGATGCCCTTGCCAGATAGCCCTTACTGGAATTTGTAATGTAATGTAAGTCACATCAGTGAAAGTGCATAATATATTGTCTTTTCCTTTTTGCTTCATGTTACATTTGGTTATTACATTACATTTCAGATGACATTATTAACGTAATGCTTTGATGTGCATAAGTTCATGTGTTATTTTTATTTCAGTAGTAATTGTGCCCAACAGACTGGATTTTAAGGTCTCATGGTCAGATTGCCAGACATCACTGCTCACTGGTCATCGTGGTGGAAGGGGAATGTAGCCTTGTGTTTGTAATGCCCGAATGCACAACAACAGCTCAAATCTAACGGCATGTAGATAATTTCTTGAGGAATATAAGACATTTGTTATTACACTTATGCATGCCACGGCACGGTAGCGTTAATTAAAAACCCCATTCGAAACGAAAGCCAAAAACCTCACTTTTGGAAAATGGCAAAAAAATTGCACTCATGTTTCAATCTGTAACGTCCATCTGTCCACCATTTCAACAGGCATAAAGAACACACTGTAATTCTATACATATACATGTATATATTGTGAAGTGCGATGTTGTGCGGCGGTACCCATCGCTGTGCACACAGCTTAGCTATTGTTTTACGGCCGTAAGCAGACAGAGGGCACGCGGTGAGGAGAGTGGCACTGGGCAGCCATCCACCACCACTGCAGGAACAGACAGGCAGCTTTTGTCTCTGGGTTATGAAGTGTTCATGAGCTTCCTGGGGGCCATCTCATCGCTCACATATGGCTCCGGAGATCCAGCGCTCCAGAGCCATTGTGCGACAGACAGACAGACAGACACATCCCTACAGGCGGGACTCTAGCTGTCTCTAGCTCCATTTGTCTGTGCGTGCTTACTTACTAGTCGTTAGTTTTGTTGATCTGTCGGAGGAGAACCCGAGTGCAGGCGCGAGGAAAAAGTGTAAGCCTTGTAGCCTTGTGGGAATAGTATGGCGGATGTGCATGTCATAGTAAACTAGTCATGACAACTTTGCTATACTGTAAGTCTCTTTTGGATGAGAGCATCTGCTAAATGATAACGATGATGGTATGTGTGTGTGTGTGCTTGTATGTACGTGTGTGTGTGTGTGTGTGTACCTTCGTCCCTCGTGACCATTACCAAAAGTGCTCTTTTTGTGCAGTGCTTGTTCTTTTTTTCCCCCTCCATTGTGAATCCAAAGTGGTCATCCTTGGGCCAGGCAGGAAGTAGTCAGGTCGATAAAAAAAGCCGTTTGGCTCTGCTAGATCAACACATCCCTGCACTCCAGTGTTGCCGTATTGTGGTGCTGTCAGACGAGCCTGAGCTGGCCATAGTGGACTACACTTTGAGGCTAAACACCAAACAATGTACGGCGTCCGCTTATCTCGTCGGTGGCGTTTTCTGTCTCGTTGCCCTTTGTCAGTGTGGTTGACGTATAGGGAATTATGAGGTAAAGAGACTGCTGGCGGGTCAAATAAACCTCTATAGAATACACAGACATCCACAAAAAGCCTTGAACTGAGGCTTTTATCTGTAGGTTTGGGAAGGAATTACTGAGGAATGATTTGGCCAATGATGACGAAAAGTTTTAGGTGGGAGTCAATATTTCCATGAAACAGTGGCGTGCGTGTGTGGGTGTGTGTGTGTGGAGGGGTGTGTTTCACCATGATCATTCTGGGTGTGGTAGGGTTCAGTGTGTGTGTGTGGAACAGATAGTCAGAGGAATGTTGTTATCCGAGGGATTGACGATCATGTATTATTATCTGCACCGTTCATCGTTGGATGCGTTTGATGGCGGTCTGGCCGGGGCTGGGCTCGCACACAACAGCAATTGTCCGCATGAAAACCCCCCAGCTCAGGTGATCCATTCAAAACTGAGCAGCGCAACCCCTGGTCCGTGGTCACGGCACATTCACAACAAGCGGGCGCGGGGCGCCATGTGTTTTCATCATACCCGGAAAACGCTGCGGTGGAAATTGCATTCCTAATTAGGATTAAGCAAGGGGTCAGTCCGCCTGCACCAGAATGTGAGGCATCCGCAGGGATGCCATCTGTGCAGAGTGCGGGCAAGGGGCTAATTCTGGCGCAGTAGTCGAGTGTGGCGTGATTGAACACAGATTTTTTTTCCTCAGTGGCAGCCCCGCGTCAGCCGCGGGATTTTTCGTCCGGTGGGGCTGTGGCCAAAAAAAACTGACGCAATAAAGCCGAATCTCAAACCTCCGCCACCTCCCCCTGACTCCCTCATCCCGCTGCCCTCCCCTCAGATCTCTGTTTAAGCTGACGCCTCAGATCCTCCCAATTCATTTCGGACGCCCAACATGTGTGGCATGTCAAATTGTTAGCATGACAAGGATGCTGCGCCAGGGGAGGCCTGCACGCCCGCTAGGCTTCATGCCTCAATCTGTTATGACAAGGTGCTCTCTCTCTCTCTGCATCTCTTTCTCACTCTCCCTCTCTCTGCATCTCTTTCTCACTCTCTCTCTCTGCATCTCTTTCTCTCTGCATCTCTTTCTCTCTCTCTCTCTCTCTCTCTCTCTCTCTCTCTCTCTCTCTCTCTCTCTCTCTCTCTCTCTCTCTCTCTCTCACTCCCGGGCCAGCCGTGTGCAAGGAAAGAATAACAGCCATCAGTTATTTCATCAGGGAAAGTGGTCGTGGCATGCCCCTATATCTGCCTGTATAACAATCAGGCTGGATGTACAGCTGCAGTACTTAACTGAGAGGGGTTTTCAGCAATTAGCTCTCTGCCTTTGCCCTGACCAATAGTTACTTTCCCCTTGTTTTGCCACACTGTCACATTGATTTTCTGTCACATTACAGACTCAAAACACTTTCACAAGCACACGTCTTTACTCACACTAGTAACTTCTAAAGTTATTACTATTCAAGTCATGGGATATATGTAAGTAGATGACACCAAATGACCAAATGATCTAGAATCCGCGTCTTATCTACCATGACCAAATTACTTTGGTTTGCTATGAAAAACCAAAGGAGCACAGTGACTCAGTAAGACTATTGCAGAGACCAGTGCAGATGAATGAGTCAGCTGTTCCAGCTAACTATGCATCACATGTGACGTAGTATGTAGGATTCTGTTTCCTAGCTAGTACGACCAGGGCCTTAAGAAATCTAATTAAACCTACAAATGTGTACTTTTTCACTTAAACTTAATTAAATTAGCCTGCAGAATTGACTACTACCATAACAAGGCACTAGACAACAACACATCTTCTATACACACTTATCACCACATCAAGTACTTTTTTTGTATTAACCTTTGGATTTTGGATTCCTTTTCCTACTTTGTATGTGTCCCTTTATTCCTCTGACACAATGGACGTCAACAATTGTTCGGTTTAATGAAGCATTCATCCACTCCTACCGGCCCTGAAACTGTGTCACAAAACAAAGGTCTCCATTGGATTGGGCAGGGGTCGGAGGAACCATGTGAACACAGGCAGTGTGACACCGAACAACAGGGCTATTTTAAAGCTCAAGCGAAGGCTCTGATCATTTCAGTGCCGTGCCGGTTCACATGACTTCATGAATAAACCCCGGTAATATTCCGTCCCCGCGTCCATGCGGAGAATGCCAGTGTACTTCCCCCCATTGCTTGACTGTCAGCAATAACTTCGGGGCGACTACAAAGAGAGCGACTGTTCACTCAGACACGGAGCCTCCCGTTTAAACACGACAGATGTAGAAATGGACAAAAAAAGGAATTGTACACAAAACATGAAATAGCACTTTTTTTTCCGGCATGTCTTTGAACTGTCTGGTGGGGGGTGGCCACAGTGTTTTTACACCATAACCCTGGATCTGGTGGTGCTGTGCAGAGAGGAAGGGGGTTTCTGGCAGGGTAAGGCCACAGCATGTGTCAGGTGGAAGAGTGAGAGTTTTCTCTCTCTCTCTCGCTCTCTCTCTCTACCAGTCCTGTGAGTAAGTTGGTGCGCTCCAGGACTAACGGACTAGCCAGCCGCATTGCAGACGCTAACGCTGACCTAAAGTGACAGGTTCCCAGGCGCTCCATGACACCACCGGCTCCTCCTTCTGCCTCTTCCGGCTCTCTCATTGGCTCAGTGAGACCGTATAGTCTTTTTGACCCTGCCTGGAATGGGGATTGGGGGGGGGGGGTTACCGGCAGAAAGGCGCTTGGGCTTGGCCCTGGCCTTGCTGGGCATCACGGATCAAGGCCCACAGCAAGGCCCGGTATGGAAATGCAGAATAAATGAATGCACAAAGAGAGCTTCCAGGGGGGGGATGCCAATCTGTGTTTGAGCACACCTGGAACTAGACGGACCCTCTCCTGATGGCGAGCAGGAGCTTTTAGTCTTACAGTTTGTTGATGGTGTTAAATGGAGCGTATGAAAAAATAAATGATAAAAGACTGTCAAGACTTAGAAGAAGTACACTGAGTGCCTTTAGGTTGTGGGACTTAGATTAGAATGACTTGGGATTTTGCCTGGTGGTTTATTTTTCTTTCAGATAAGTCAACTGTCTAGATCGCAACTGTTTTGGAAGATGGGATTGTTTCAAGTAGTAACACTCGTGGCATCTTTCTTCGTTTCCAGATATATCCAAATAGTGTTTGAGATGGATTGTTGACACGTTTGGCATTAAACACGCATCTCCAGTGACCTTGTGTGATCGGATTTCACCTCCCCGCTTAGCATGTGAATAACCGCATTCGACCACTTCCGCATTGTTGTCACAGCTGACCTCTATTGAAAGTATGAAAAATGTGCCCACTATCAATGTTTTTGATTTCCACCTCTCCCAGGCATGCCAGATACCTCCGCAGGGTGTGGGTGGAGGTAGTCGGTAGTTTCACTGTTATATAGGCTTCTGATTATTATAATAATTTCTTAAAATGTAGATATTGCTGTGTGACGGTCATCCAACGTACCCAGCCCTGTAAATTGCCACGTGAGTGACAAAAGTGTCCCCCGGGACGTGGTCAGAAATGGATAGGTATTCGTACTACTCCGACAATGTGCTCGTAGATGACCCCGACAACCACCAGGTGTGTTTTGTGGTCGGGATGCATCTTGAGAGCCTTCATGTTTTGTATTTTTAGCTGATAGCATCACCCATTTTCATGTTTTGTATTTTTAGCTGATAGCATCACCCATTTTCATGCTGAATGTGAACATCCCCAAAATGAAAAGGAAGTCTGTTGCTGTTTGGTCTAATAAGGTTGTGTACATATCAACTACTTGAATTCCTCAAATTGTTGACAAAACAATGCTTATTTGAATCAAGAAGGAATTTAGGTGGAATTGTGCAATTGGATGGTTCATTATGAAGTTCATGAAACAGCTATAATTCACCTGGACACATCAAAATCCACATGGCCACTAACACTTCAGCCCAAATACAGTTGTAATTCCCAAACTGTGACCATAGTGGACCAACTCCACCAACGCACAGTGGCTATCATCTCAAATATTTCATACATCTTCTTGATTTAATGTCGCCGGGTGTTTAACAGGCTCTTGAAAGTGTGCAAGACCCATGATGATAATGCTGGGTCTGTCTCTCTTCAAGATCAAACGTGATGACATGTGCTTGGCAGCTGAAGGAGTGCTGGAGGTATTTACTTTGTGAAGCTTGCCTTATCTTTGCTCTAACGGCCACCTATATATAGCTTTACCAGCAGGATAGCACACTCTAAAAGGCAGTTCCGTAACCTGGTCGTTTTGACGTGTAGCGCAGGAATGTTGATGCATTCATGTTTATGTATCACGCACTTTATCGCAGTTACAGTCTCAAGGCCTCAACACATGCCTACGTTCATTGGCTTTCTCCTCCCACTTCCCCCGTCCTTGGATGACGAAGGGAAAACTACCAAACATCCCAATGTGTTAGAGAAAAAATCCTAGAGAAGGAGCTGAGAAGACGAAGTTCCTATTCCGAGTCAAGTGTTCCTTCTATAAAGTAGCACTGTGTTCCTGGTAGAAAGACACTAAATCAATCGGTCAATTAATCAATTCAAGTCATAAAGCTTAGGCTACTGCTTCTGCATTGATCAGTGGGGATAATGTCCTCACATGGCAGGTGAGAAAACAATAAATCCATGCAGTTTCAGTGAAAAAAAAGGAGGATTAAGAGAGGGTATATAAAGAAAGTCTGACACTTCAAGAGGTCCCCAGAAGTGTATTCCGAAAATTCAATTAGAGGGCAATTTTATCTGACTTTTTGTACTGAAACTTAGAAACAGGAAACAGTTTGCAAGATCATGCAAAATCATCTTATTTTAGTTTTTTTGTCAAGCTGATGGAAGGAGATTTCCCTCGTCAATTCTAAAAGGAGAATCATCAACTGCCAACTTTGATTCGATTTTTGTTTTGTTTTTAGGCTTATATCATAAATGCTTCCAGAGTGGTCTCAATCGGCTGGTGGTCTCAATTCCCCTAAAGTGGTATCACTCCCTGGGTTCTCAGTGTCCCACACACCTCCTAATCCCCCCATCACCCCCATCATGTTGCGCTTTGCTGGAGCAGAAAGGTAAAAATAGGGACAAGCAAGGATAAGAAAGTTCACTGGTGGAGAATAACGTGGACAGAGGGACAGGGGGGCAGTGACACTGTTGGGTGACCACAGCTGTGACTATACAATATGGGGGTGCTTTCCCCTATCAGATCACTACCAGACGCACTCTCTAGGTGTCTTTGACACTTTTTTTCTTTTAGTGGCCGGGGGTTGTTGCTATTTTGGCCAGTTTAGTGACTTTCTCCCAGAGCAAACACAACAGGTGTGGAAGTTTCTATAACTCTCTCTTGTCTGAGTGGAAATGGTGAGAGACCCACTTTGAGACCCAGTTACTATGGAAATATCACAAATTGCTATGGGAACCAGAGAATCCTTTGTCTAGCATCTCGCTGTAATCGTCTCTCAAAAAGGAGCTTATGGTAATATGAAATGCTCTTATGAATTAATTTGTCAGGCTTTGTGTCCCAACTGACATCATTGACTTTTATCAAATGGAAATGAGCATTTCCTAGGGGGAAGGATTTGAAGACATGAGTGGTTCAGTCCAAAAAATAACCTTGTTCTTGTTCTATTTTTGGGCTGCCTCTGGTTTACGCCATGTTGCTGCGATGCATCATTCAATGAGTCATCCATCGCATTTTTAAATTATATTCTACATTTCTTTGATCACATTATTTGATTTTCATTTGATGGTTCATAATTGACGTGTTTACTTATACCCAACTGCTTCGATTTTAATTAATTAAAAAATACTTAAATGAAAGTTAATGCAACTTAATATAGCCTAACTTAATACAACCTAACAAAGCAAAGAAAGGTTTCAGCTTCAGATTTCTGTTACATCCACACTTAATGGGGGTTTTATAAACAGAAATGGCAGCATCACAACCTGGCAGCGTCTGATGACATCATTCTGATAATCCGACTGTCGTCATTCGCCCAGGCAGAACATCCACACAAAAATAAATTTGTAAACATAGTTTTATGTTTGTGTTGTCCCCCCAAGTTTTGACATTTGAAGTGAAACGCAAGACTTAACTTAACTAACAGCTCCAGTGTTTCCCAAATTCTGCCCTGGGCTCCCGACTGAATTTTGTGCATTGTGACTAAAAAAACAGACTTATTGGTCAAGTATTCATGGGCCAAAAACCATGTAACCTAGTTTACTTGAGCAGACAAACATCGCTGGCCATGAAAGATGTTCTGTTCACTTCCAGTGGTGCATACTCCACACACAACCTCCTTTTAAGTCAATAAAGAGATCTACAAGAGGGATTCCCAGCAGGGTTGTTTGGCCCCGTCTCTTAACTCAGTGGATGAGTTGAAAAGAGCAGAGGGGCCTTTGTGTTTGGTGTGACTGTGGCTCCTGGACGACATGAGCGAAGGGCATCAGTGAAACAAAGTCAGTGTAATTAACATATGCTGCGATAAAAGTTAACATTTTCAACTGACATGATACCATCATAATGATGAATGGATAATCATGAACAGACGAGGCGATTTTATAAGATTTTAAGCTATTCGAGTTTGTTTGTTTTTTTAAATACAAAAATCTGGTAAATCTTGTAGGCCTATATTTGGGATTTTAAATGGATTTGGGGTTAATTTTTAATACAGAGGTGAGGTGATATATACATTGATTGGAAATCATGTAGAATTGATGAAACATTTTTTTTTAAATGTACAACCTCAAAAGATGGACCACTAATGTGGTAATGCGTTTTCGTTTTAAGGAACATATTCAATTCTATGCTCAATTATTAAAATATGTAATTAAATCATGATTTTACAGTGGAATGGAAGGTAGTTTCTGAGTTTCTGAACATGAATCTCGCATGCGCTCCCTTTTTTGTTTCCCTATTCCTCTCTGTTTGCTCCACAAACCAGTATACTCCTGTTTGTTTTCACACATCTCTCTCTCTCTCTCTCTCTCTCTCTCTCTCTCTCGCTCTCTCTCTCTGCCATTGTTGTTGCTTTGCTACCTTTCCCCAACATCGCTCCTGAAGTGAGAATTTGCAGCGGCGGTGACGGGTTGCACCCCGTATCTAGGCCAAGCAATTCACGCTACGTTAGCGACATGCAATGAATATGCATGCAACACCTAACTTGAGTGTGTTTTGATGAAATTTGTTGCTCGCGTGCGTTGGATGTTCCCGCGATGCACGTGCTCCACTTTCTGCATTGCACCTGCTTGCTGGCGGCTGTGTAAGTGTGTTACTGCTGCCGCCGCCGCTACCGCCGTTGTGCTCTTTAATATCGGATAGGAGATCGGACACACACACGCACTCTGTCTTCCATGGCGTTTTTATTCGCTATGAAAAAAAATACATCACTCAAAGGACTCGACCTTGGAGCTGTTAATGTCAGATATGGCAGGGGTTGTGGGCGGACAAGAGGGGGTGGCTTTTAACTGGGAGGCACTGGCACAGAGTCCAGTTTGACGTTTGGCGCCATCTTGGAGCGAGGAAGGCCCTCCCCTACGTCTCCTCCCTTCATTCAATCACAGCTGCCAAATGGAGAAGGAGGCAGATGAATTGCTCCTTTGGTGCCACTTGGCCACACCATTGTATTGTATCAAGGGCAGACCCTAAGGAGAGCGATGAACATTATCCCATAGGGTTAGCTGAGCGAACGACGTAGGATCGTTTTTTCGTTGTTGTTGTTGGCAGACGGAAAAAGCGTCAAACTTTGTTCTGTGATCAATTAACCAGCCTCATGTGCTGCTCCTGCCAGTCTGGCACGTGAAATCTGGGGCTGGAGGTAGCAACCGGTGGTAGCTAGTTAGGATAACCGCGTGAGCCCTACTTTGATGTCGAGCAGGCTTGGGAGGCGGGCGGGCGTGGGAATGTGATGTGGGAGAGAAGGAGGCTGCGCCGCTCCCTGGGGGAGGGAAGCAGGTTGCTTAATTGAAACCTTTCTATTTCCGACGGCGGCCTCACCTCTCGGTGTCCTCATCGGAGCGGCGCTTCGGTGTGCGCCGCTCGAATTAGCGGCTTGTGTCGATAAAGAGGAGAACCCCCACCCCCCCCCCCCCCCCCATTAAAAAATACAGCTCAACCCAGAGGACCGCCGCCGCCGCATGTAAGTGGACATAACCTGGTATGCTCCTGTGAATCCTGCTGTATTATTTAACTAATGTTAATGAAAAGAAAAAGGGGAGGGGATTTATCAGTGCGTTACATTTGGATTAGTGAGGGAAAACCCCGGGTGCACACCTCATTAGGCCAGGGCAGAGTAAAGACAACCAAACAAAAACAAGAAGACCTTTGATGGAGAGTAGCCAGACCCCACACAGCTGTGTCCTTATGGAATAAAGTATTCATTATGCCCATCTTCCTAACCCACACAAACTCAGCACCGCCATGTGGTCCAAGGGTGCTTGTGTGTGTGCGTGTGTGTGCGCGCACGTTGTTTGCGCGTGCGTTGGCGCGCGCGTGTTGTGCACATTTTGCGCCGTTGCCACGGCGACGCAGAGGGGCAGAGGGGGGGGTGAAACCATAGTGATGGCCATCCGAGAAGGCAAGCGGGGAAGGCAAGCGGGGAAGGCAAGCGAAGGCGGCAGACAAGATGACTTTTACCGTGATTAAGGGAGGATGTTTGACAGCCAAGGCTGCAGGAGAGAGATAGCAAGGCACCTGTCCAGCACAGAAACATGTTCCCCAGCCCCTCCCGGGAACCCGGCGAACCCAACCAGGCCCGGTACGCTCCACATGTAAGAGAAGCACCCATGTGTTTTCTATATATTAGTCGGTTAAAACCATCGTATTAACATGCTTACAAACTTAATCCCAACCAAGAGACCCGACACTTCGTCGTAACACCTGAACTTTTACAGTACTTGTCGACGTTGATCGCTGGGGTTGGATAAGGAAAACCAATTAGCAATTCAGCCTGGATGATTTCAATGAGTGTATTTTGTAGTGAATTAGGGTTCTTTACTACACCGCTGCTGATCAGGATCCTTTTTAATAGTCTTTTTTGCCATCTCCCTTCCAATAGTCATTTTAATCCACATTTAAATGCAATAAGATGTCCTTCATACAAACAAACAAGCAAACACAAAATGAATGTATCGGGTAAACAAAAAACAGTGCTCTACGTAACATCAGTGAGGCACAGTGGTGGACAAGATGCATCATTAGTATTTATTTATATTCATATGCTGCATGACATATACCCCAGGCAAGTTACATTCATTAGTGAAAATACATGCATGTGCTCCTTCCAACTCAAAAATACTTATATTTTGTTATTTCATCATAGTATTCTTAGTCATTTGTCTAAAAGGGGTCTCTGTCTGGGCAGTAAGGGTTTTGTTTTAGTTCCTGGCTTTAGGTATTTGTGCATCTGGACTGAAGTGACCCTTCCTTCAGGGACTTTAGCTTCCTGGACATCTGCTTCCAGGGCAGACCTTACAAGCCTTTTCATCTCTTACTCAAGCGTCTAATCTGTCTCCATTGTGGAAGAGGACGTCGGCGAAATACAGTGTATCATCAACTTCCCAGGGAAATACAGTGTATCATTCGACGAGCTGCCAAGCGATATGTTGAATAACGGAAATGAAATGCTGTTGTAGTTTGTTGTAGTGCTGGAAGGAAATTGCGATTAATGGTGTTTAATTTCTTAAATGTTTTCAAGGGGGATTTTATAAAATGTCATTTTTCTGCAGATGGCATGCATGTGTATACATCATGCAGCTGTCTAGCTCACAGTTGGGACGGAGGAATTGATGGATTTATTCGGACTAAATTGCATTCTGCGTTGTTGTTGTTGTTGTTGTTGTTGTGATTGAGCTTCTGCCGATATGCATCACAGTCCTTTTCACGCCCGTGTGATCACCTCTGTTGCTGTCGCTCCGTATTTGATCCAACGAAATGTGGAGTTCCACTTTTTCAGTCAAATAATGATTCATTTTCTTTCTTTCTTTTTTTTTTCAACCCAAGACACAGTGACTAGTTCAGTCAATTCCCCATATCCCGCTGTGTGACGAAGATCAATAGATGTTCACATCGGTGACAAGTGACGGGATCATGGACGAGATTCTCATCGTCGCTGTTTGCCACGCGTTTGCCTGTTTGTCCGAAATATACGTCTATTCTGCTTCTAGTCGTCTGGCACTTTGTGATTTATTATAGCTCAAACATGTATAAGTTGGGCTTAATATGGACTGCCATCAATATGTCAGGGTGCATATCCATAGAGCACACTATGTTACAGCCACGTATCTTCTGGCTGTATTACAAACCCACTACTGCTAGTCAGCTTGTTACCTTTTCAAGCGAACCACGGCAGGTTAAGTCTGCGCAACCTGGTCGTGACCTACATGTGGCGTCCCTCGTAGCGTCTGCGCTCAGTAACAACAACAGGCTTTGGTCTCGTAATGATGTGGAGAGACGAGGAGCTAATCAGCTTAGTGTGTCTACTTGGGCGCATGAACGTAGACGGTCATGTGCGGTGGAGATGACAGTTGGCCGGGGCCTCGGATGACATCGAAGCTAAACTCGATTTAGAAGCGCCTAGGAGTGTCTCAATACTACTGCTAATTAGTCCTGCGTAAACCCCCCCCCCCGTGTGGGCGCAGGGCCCGCGGTACGCACACATTAATTTTTATCACCCTCAGAATAAATGAATTGCATTTTTTTTTTAAAGTCAAAAAGCATAAAAAAGAGCCCTTCTTGTTGTCCTCCCTAATAACCGCCCAAAATGGGCTATCATGGTGTATCACTTGGGTCCCACGAGGCAGACGATTAGAAAAGACTCCCGTTTCCCAGGATGGCCCATATGTTTCACACCAGATGTCGATAGCAGGGCGGTCGCCCCTAGCCAGGCCGCGTGGCCGGTAAGCAGCAGCAGAAGCGGCAGCAGATCTGTGAGGTGGTCTGCGGACTCTGGGGCATTTTGGCAGCTCGCCAGAGCATTGGAGACGGGCTACTGGGGGCGCTGACTTGACTACAACCCCCGTTGCATGCTGGGTCACAATCAGACCGCGCGGCCGCAAGCCTGACCGCCGACCGCCTCGGAAACGGCTAAAGAGACCGCATGGTTTGTGTGTGTTTTCCCTGTGTGTGTGTGTGTGTGTGTGTGTGCGTGTGTGTGTGTGTGCGTGTGTGTGTGGGCCACAGGCTATCAATGTGCCTTGGCCTAAGGTCTTGTCCCTCTACCACAGAGCCACCCGGCTCATTCCTGGGTGCTGTTGCGCCATTAGTCCCACATGGTCAGCAAGAGAGAGGGAGGGAGAGGAGGAGAGAGAGAGAGGAAGGGAGAGGGGGGAGAGAGAGCGAGAGAGGCCACTGGCATGGGGGAGCTGTGCCCCATAAAGGGCACATGCCTCCCTGCACAATTATCTGCTGTGCATAGAAACACCATCCTCCCAACACATGAGTGCACACACACACACACACACTTAGTCAGACACACACTTAGTCACACAGACATACACGTACACACACACATGGCCACATAACGACAGTGAGCGTGAAGACTAAAAATGGATGGTAATACAGCAAGGCCAAAGAAGGCCAGGACGCAAACAATGGTAACTTGGTTGATTTGGGGATGGGGGGGGGGGGGACAGGAGGACTTTGAAGTGTCTCTAAATTTACCAGCCATTGAATTCTGTAATTTGGGGAATGACCAATAAAGCGGGGTTCCCAACTGCTTTATTGGCCATTCCCCAAATGTACACAGCATCGAAGGAGGTCAGCGGTGGCCGACGCTAGCGGCCATGACACCATGACTGTGAGATGACAACACATGCTCATGTTTCTTGTGTCTCTCCCTCCCTCTCTCTCTCTCTCTTTCTCTCTCTTTCTCTTTTTCTGTCTCTCTCTCTCGTTCTTTTTGTGACTTCTAGGTTGCTTGCCAACGTTGGCCGTCGTGTTGAAGACGAATGACCCCACACCATGGACGAACGAGTTTGAATGTAAGTGCCAAAAGACGCAAAATAAAATATGAAAAACGATCTCTCTCGGAGCCGAGAGCTGATTGCGGTTCATCATTTGAGAATCTGAACCGTCTCCCCCAACACATACCATCTGGAATTACTTTTCCGCCACTCCCCGTTCTGCTATTCACCCCAATATGCTCTGTTTTATTTTCAGCAATTGAATTATCCTGTTTGATCGAGTCCATCTCCACAAACAACCCACGGATCGAATGGAAGAAAATCCAAAATAACGAACCCAGTTATGTGTACTTTGACAAGAAAGTTTCAGGTAATGACTCTGACGTTGTTTTGGCCACGGGGACGAAGTGTTGTTGTTCCGTTGGCCCGTGTTCAATAAAGGGTTTGATTTGTATTGTTTTTCGACCGTGATTTTCTGTTCCTGACCCTGCAGGGGATTTGGAAAGCAGAGCGAGGATCCGGGAACCCGCGACGCTGGTCATCACCAACGCCACGCGGTCGGACACGGCCGAGTACCGCTGCGAGGTCACGGCGCCCAGCGACCAGAAGATCTTCGACGAGATCCTGATCAGCCTCGTTGTCAGAGGTACTTTCTCATTTTTCCATTCGGTGTCTCCGTTCCATGTTTTCCATCTTCCCTCGGGAAAGTATGTCTCACGTGTCGAGTCCGCTGGCTGCTTTTTATTTTTGTGTACATTCCCAGACCTAGTAGGTCTGGGAACGTGTGCGTGTCGAGCAACTCGACTCAGGTTATACCCATGACAGAAAAGCATTCTGAGTATTAATATCTAATATCGGATACCTAATATTAGGTTTGTATAAGGTATCAAGAACTGGCTACACGACTCAAGTCGCGTCATAAATCTTTTTGGACCGTCGCGATTCTTATTATTTCCAATCGGGTGTTCCTCCGCTCATCCCAAATGCGAAATCTATTATTGTTATCGCAGGAGAGATGTGTCCATGCATGTCACACGTCGGATGGGGTAAGACGATACCGTGTTGCAGGTCCCTTGCCAAGCCTTGGGCCTAACACATAGGGATGCGTTGTGCCACTCGACCTGCCCAGCTGCAAAGGCGTGTTCAGGGCTAAAAGAGGAACTGAAACTGCATCCGCTCCGAAATTGCTGTGCTAAAGAAAGCCAGCACCGCTTGTTTTTTGGGGTGGCAGTGTTTGGCACCCTTGGCCGAACAACACATACCCATCTGCTTAGCCCCCGGGCCGCTCCTATGCGCCCGGGCGAAAAGGGCAAAGGTCAGAGTGCGGCATCGGTCTGCGTTATAAAACGATTGTTTATCGAAGATGGACACGGTTTAGTCATCATAAGTTTTGCTCCCTCTCGCTGTGTGTGTGTGTGTCTCTCTCTGTCTCTCTCTCTCTCTCTGTCTCTCTGTCTCACTCGTGTCTCTCTCTCTGGCTGTGGGGACCCAGTGGATTTAACCTGTTCTGGCGTATGTTCTGTGTCACGGCAGTGAAGCCCGTGGTGCCCAAATGCAGCGTCCCCAAGTCGGTGCCGGTGGGCAAGTCCGCGGAGCTGCGCTGCGTGGAGGAGGAGGGCTTCCCCAAGTCCCAGTACCAGTGGTTCTTCAACAAGGAGGAGATCCCCGACGATCCCAAGTCCAGTCCCCGCTTCCTCAACTCTTCCTACCTGCTCAACGGCGACACGGGAACCCTGGTTAGTCGCGCTGTGCTCGTGTTAGCTGCGAGAGAGGGTGGATCAACGTGTGTGTGTGTGTGTGTGTGTGGGTGTTTGCATGTGCGCCCATGTTTTGACAAGGGCACGGTCGGAGCGACAAGGGCGTGGCGCCGCCGGCCATGTGGGGCCGACAGACACCCAGGGGCGGGTCTCTCTCTGGATATTTTGGGGAGACAGTTGATGGTGGTGCGACATGGCCCGAGCCACGGCGGGAATCCGCCCGGTCCTCGTTTGCACATTCCTCCGCTCTGCTTCTGCGCTCGCCCTGCTCTCTGGCTGACCTTCCCCTGTGACACACATACGCACATGCGTTACGTCCTCCCCATACGTACAGTATGGACACGAGGACTCGCATGACACGCATACTGTACATGACATGCATACAGTACATGCATCATCATACATACAGGTATATCGGTATTTACGTACATAATATATATATTTACATACATGCATACATACTTTTGTATTTATGCATAATACATATTTACATACATACCTACCTACCTACACAAACACACACACACCTACCTACCTACCTACCTACCTACATACTTACATATTTATATATGTACATATTTATATACGTATATACATATTTCCACACACACACACACACAGGCAAACCCACACCAAAAAGGTCAGAATGCTCATTACTAAAAACAACAACTCAGGGCTAAATGTATTGTATCGTAACGTGTAGGTTTGTGTTTCGTCCCCCATGCAGAAGTTCACTGAGGTCCGGAAGGACGATGCAGGTTCATACCACTGCCGGGCCAAGAACGACGCGGGACACGCCGAGTGCGCAGCGCAAAAGATGGAAGTCTGTAAGTCCACACCCCCGACCCGAACCCCCACGCTGTCTGTGTCCCCGCCGGAGGCCGGGGGACGCTCTCCATAGGGAGAGGGCGTGCGTGTCATTTCATTAAATGCCGTGTATTTATTTAGGAGTTAATCACTATTTAACAGCCATGATGGTGCGAGGTTTTGAGTTTATACCCTTGAGAAAATACGCTCGAGAGTATTAACATAGATTGATTGAATTTTTTATTCGCCCAAATACATCTGACAGAGTGAGGTTTGTAATGCGTAACTAGAAACGCCACAATTACGATGACATTACCGAAGAGCTAGTTTTTGTCTTTTTTCTTTTTCCTGTTCAAAAAAACGTTTAAAAATCCCTTGTCTAGAGTTTCTCGCCGCAAGTCATTTAGCGTGGCCTAATTTCTGTAAATTAAAAGAAAACACACATCTTTTTTGTATAATTCCTCTCCTCGTTCCACAGATGACTTGAACGTGACCGGCATCGTAATGGGAGTACTGGTGGTGGTGGTGGTGCTCCTGTGCATAACACTGGGAATCTGCTGTGCTTATAAGCGCGGCTACTTTGCCAATCAGAAAGAGGCAGGAAACAAGTAAGGCATCATTTAATATCATCGTTTCCATTAGCAGTGTTACCGATACTAGCTTAAAATATGTTATGAGTACTTAATCGTGTTTTGTGTGTTGTTTATTTTTCACTTTAGCTACAAAATCCCGGCTAAAGGAGACGGAGTAGACTATGTCCGGACGGAGGATGAGGTGAGTTCAAATTCCCGTTGTCTTAAAAAAAAAAAGAGTCGGTTTAAACTGAATGAGTTTAAACAGAATGAGTCGGTTTAAACTGAATGAGTCTGACCTTTCAGGATTGGGGGG